>JAIVEL010000024.1:13277691-13438644 GCA_020466265.1 Siphamia tubifer | reverse complement strand
GTATATAAGTCAGTATGAGGTAATAAACAGTCAGTATGAGGTAAAAACAGTCAGTATGAGGTATAAACAGTCAGTATGAGGTAAAAACAGTCAGTATGAGGTAAAAACAGTCAGTATGAGGTAAAAACAGTCAGTATGAGGTATAAACAGTCAGTATGAGGTAAAAACAGTGAGTATGAGGTATAAACAGTCAGTATGAGGTATAAAACAGTCAGTATGAGGTAAAAACAGTCAGTATGAGGTTAAAACAGTCAGTATGAGGTAAAAACAGTCAGTATGGGTAAAAACAGTCAGTATGAGGTAAAAACAGTCAGTATGAGGTAACAGTCATAAGTTAAACAGTCAGTATGAGGTAAAAACAGTCAGTATGGGGTAAAAACAGTCAGTATGAGGTAAAAACAGTCAGTATGAGGTATAAACAGTCAGTATGAGGTAAAAACAGTCAGTATGAGGTTTAAAACAGTCAGTATGAGGTAAAAACAGTCAGTATGGGGTTAAAAACAGTCAGTATGAGGTAAAAACAGTCAGTATGAGGGGTAAAAACAGTCAGTATGAGGTAAAAACAGTCAGTATGGGGTAAAAACAGTCAGTATGAGGTAAAAACAGTCAGTATGAGGGGTAAAAACAGTCAGTATGAGGTATAAACAGTCAGTATGAGGTAAAAACAGTCAGTATGAGGTTAAAACAGTCAGTATGAGGTAAAAACAGTCAGTATGGGGTAAAAACAGTCAGTATGGGGTAAAAACAGTGAGTATAAGGTATAAACAGTCAGTATGAGGTAAAAACAGTGAGTATGAGGTATAAACAGTCAGTATGAGGTATAAACAGTCAGTATGAGGTAAAAACAGTATAGTATTTAGGGGTAAAAAACAGTGAGTATGAGGTATAAACAGTCAGTATCAGGTAAAAACAGTCAGTATGAGGTATAAACAGTCAGTATCAGGTAAAAACAGTCAGTATGAGGTATAAACAGTCAGTATGAGGGTTAAAAACAGTCAGTATGAGGTAAAAACAGTCAGTATGAGGTATAAACAGTCAGTATGAGGGGTAAAAACAGTCAGTATGAGGGGTAAAAACAGTCAGTAATGAGGTAAAAACAGTCAGTGTGAGGTAAAAACAGTCAGTATGAGGTTTAAACAGTCAGTATGAGGGGTAAAAAACAGTCAGTATGAGGTATAAACAGTCAGTGTGAGGTAAAAACAGTCAGTATGAGGTAAAAAACAGTCAGTATCAGGTAAAAAACAGTCAGTATCAGGTAAAAACAGTCAGTATGAGGGGGAAAAACAGTCAGTATGAGGTATAAACAGTCAGTAGAGGGGTAAAACAGTCAGTATCAGGGGTAAAAACAGTCAGTATGAGGTAAAAACAGTTTATATCAGGTAAAAATAGTCAGTACGAGGTAAAAATAGTCAATATGAGGTAAAAACAGTCAGTATCAGGTATAAACAGTCAGTATGAGGGGTAAAAAACAGTCAGTATGAGGTAAAAACAGTCAGTAATGAGGTAAAAACAGTCAGTATGACGAATAAACAGTCAGTATCAGGTAAAAACAGTCAGTATGAGGGGTAAAACAGTCAGTATGAGGGGTAAAAAACAGTCAGTATCAGGTAAAAACAGTCAGTATGAGGGGTATAAACAGTCAGTATGAGGGGTAAAAACAGTCAGTAGAGGTATAAACAGTCAGTATCAGGTAAAAACATTCAGTATGAAGGGTAAAAAAAGTATGAGGAAAAACAGTATGAGGGGTAAAAACAGTCAGTAATGAGGTAAAAAACAGTCAGTATGAGGTAAAAACAGTCAGTATGGTATAAACAGTCACAATCAGGTAAAAACAGTCAGTATGAGGTAAAAACAGTCAGTATGAGGGGTAAAAAACAGTCAGTATGGGGTAAAAAACAGTCAGTATGAGGTATAAAACAGTCAGTATGAGGTAAAAACAGTCAGTATGAGGTAAAAACAGTCAGTATGAGGTATAAACAGTCAGTATGAGGTATAAACAGTCAGTATCAGGTAAAAACAGTCAGTATGAGGGGTAAAAACAGTCAGTATGAGGTAAAAACAGTCAGTATCAGGTCAAAACAGTCAGTATGAAGGGTAAAAAACAGTCAGTATGAGGTATAAACAGTCAGTATCAGGTAAAAACAGTCAGTATGAAGGGTAAAAAGGATGAGGTAAAAACAGTCAGTAATGAGGTAAAAACAGTCAGTATGAGGTAAAAACAGTCAGTATGAGGTAAAAACAGTCAGTATGAGGTATAAACAGTCAGTATCAGGTAAAAAACAGTCAGTATGAGGTAAAAACAGTCAGTATGAGGTAAAAACAGTCAGTATGAGGTAAAAACAGTCAGTATGGTATAAACAGTCAGTATGAGGTATAAACAGTCAGTATCAGGTCAAAACAGTCAGTATGAAGGGTAAAAACAGTCAGTATGAGGTATAAACAGTCAGTATCAGGTAAAAACAGTCAGTATGAAGGGTAAAAACAGTCAGTATGGTATAAACAGTCAGTATGAGGTATAAACAGTCAGTATCAGGTAAAAACAGTCAGTATGAACTGTCAGTCAGTATGAAGGGTAAAAACAGTCAGTATGGTATAAACAGTCAGTATGAGGTATAAACAGTCAGTATCAGGTATAAACAGTCAGTATCAGGTCAAAACAGTCAGTATGAAGGGTAAAAAACAGTCAGTATGAGGTATAAACAGTCAGTATCAGGTAAAAACAGTCAGTATGAGGTAAAAACAGTCAGTATGAGGTAAAAACAGTCAGTATGAGGTAAAAACAGTATGAGGGCTAAAAACAGTCAGTATTAGGGGTTAAAAACAGTGAGTATGAGGTACAAACAGTCAGTATGAGGTAAAAACAGTCAGTATGAGGTATAAACAGTCAGTATCAGGTAAAAACAGTCAGTATGAGGTATAAACAGTCAGTATCAGGTAAAAAACAGTCAGTATGAGGTATAAACAGTCAGTATGAGGGGTAAAAAACAGTCAGTATGAGGTAAAAAACAGTCAGTATGAGGTATAAACAGTCAGTATGAGGGGTAAAAACAGTCAGTATGAGGGGTAAAAACAGTCAGTAATGAGGTAAAAACAGTCAGTGTGAGGTAAAAACAGTCAGTATGAGGTTATTAAACAGTCAGTATGAGGGGTAAAAACAGTCAGTATGAGGTATAAACAGTCAGTGTGAGGTAAAAAACAGTCAGTATGAGGTAAAAAACAGTCAGTATCAGGTAAAAACAGTCAGTATCAGGTAAAAACAGTCAGTATGAGGGGGGAAAAACAGTCAGTATGAGGTATAAACAGTCAGTAGAGGGGTTTAAAACAGTCAGTATCAGGGGTAAAAAACAGTCAGTATGAGGTAAAAAACAGTTTATATCAGGTAAAAATAGTCAGTACGAGGTAAAAAATAGTCAATATGAGGTAAAAACAGTCAGTATCAGGTATAAACAGTCAGTATGAGGGGTAAAAACAGTCAGTATGAGGTAAAAACAGTCAGTAATGAGGTAAAAACAGTCAGTATGAGGAATAAACAGTCAGTATCAGGTAAAAACAGTCAGTATGAGGGGTAAAACAGTCAGTATGAGGGGTAAAAACAGTCAGTATCAGGTAAAAACAGTCAGTATGAGGGGTAAAACAGTCAGTATGAGGGGTAAAAAACAGTCAGTAGAGGTATAAACAGTCAGTATCAGGTAAAAACATTCAGTATGAAGGGTTAAAAAAGTATGAGGAAAAACAGTATGAGGGGTAAAAACAGTCAGTAATGAGGTAAAAACAGTCAGTATGAGGTAAAAACAGTCAGTATGGTATAAACAGTCACAATCAGGTAAAAACAGTCAGTATGAGGTAAAAACAGTCAGTATGAAGGGTAAAAACAGTCAGTATGGGGTAAAAAACAGTCAGTATGAGGTATAAACAGTCAGTATGAGGTAAAAAACAGTCAGTATGAGGTAAAAACAGTCAGTATGAGGTATAAACAGTCAGTATGAGGTAATAAACAGTCAGTATCAGGTAAAAACAGTCAGTATGAGGGGTAAAAACAGTCCGTATGAGGTAAAAAACAGTCAGTATCAGGTCAAAACAGTCAGTATGAGGTATAAACAGTCAGTATCAGGTAAAAACAGTCAGTATGAAGGGTAAAAAGGATGAGGTAAAAACAGTCAGTAATGAGGTAAAAAACAGTCAGTATGAGGTAAAAACAGTCAGTATGAGGTAAAAACAGTCAGTATGAGGTATAAACAGTCAGTATCAGGTAAAAACAGTCAGTATGAGGTAAAAACAGTCAGTATGAGGTAAAAACAGTCAGTATGAGGTAAAAACAGTCAGTATGGTATAAACAGTCAGTATGAGGTATAAACAGTCAGTATCAGGTCAAAACAGTCAGTATGAAGGGTATAAAAACAGTCAGTATGAGGTATAAACAGTCAGTATCAGGTAAAAACAGTCAGTATGAAGGGTAAAAACAGTCAGTATGAGGTAAAAACAGTCAGTATGAGGTAAAAACAGTCAGTATGAGGTAAAAACAGTCAGTATGGTATAAACAGTCAGTATGAGGTATAAACAGTCAGTATCAGGTAAAAACAGTCAGTATGAAGGGTAAAAAACAGTCAGTATGAGGTATAAACAGTCAGTATCAGGTAAAAAACAGTCAGTATGAGGTAAAAACAGTCAGTATGAGGTAAAAACAGTCAGTATGAGGTAAAAACAGTCAGTATGAGGTAAAAACAGTCAGTATGGTATAAACAGTCAGTATGAGGTATAAACAGTCAGTATCAGGTCAAAACAGTCAGTATGAAGGGTAAAAAACAGTCAGTATCAGGTCAAAACAGTCAGTATGAAGGGTAAAAAACAGTCAGTATCAGGTAAAAACAGTCAGTATGAGGGGTAAAAACAGTCAGTATCAGGTAAAAACAGTCAGTATGAGGTAAAAACAGTCAGTATGAGGGGTAAAAAACAGTCAGTATGAGGTAAAAAACAGTCAGTATGAGGTATAAAACAGTCAGTATCAGGTCAAAACAGTCAGTATGAAGGGTAAAAACAGTCAGTATGAGGTAAAAACAGTCAGCATCAGGTAAAAACAGTCAGTATGAGGTAAAAACAGTCATTATGAGGGGTAAAAACAGTCAGTATCAGGTCAAAACAGTCAGTATGAAGGGTAAAAACAGTCAGTATCAGGTCAAAACAGTCAGTATGAAGGGTAAAAACAGTCAGTATCAGGTAAAAAAACAGTCAGTATGAGGGGTAATAAAACAGTCAGTATGAGGTAAAAAACAGTCAGTATGAGGTATAAACAGTCAGTATCAGGTCAAAACAGTCAGTATGAAGGGTAAAAAACAGTCAGTATGAGGTAAAAAACAGTCAGCATCAGGTAAAAACAGTCAGTATGAGGTAAAAACAGTCATTATGAGGGGTAAAAACAGTCAGTATCAGGTCAAAACAGTCAGTATGAAGGGTAAAAAACAGTCAGTATCAGGTCAAAACAGTCAGTATGAGGGGTAAAAAACAGTCAGTATGAGGTATAAACAGTCAGTGTGAGGTAAAAACAGTCAGTATGAGGTAAAAACAGTCAGTATGAGGTAAAAACAGTCAGTATCAGGTAAAAACAGTCAGTATGAGGGGGAAAAACAGTCAGTATGAGGTATAAACAGTCAGTAGAGGGGTAAAAACAGTCAGTATCAGGGGTAAAAACAGTCAGTATGAGGTAAAAACAGTTTATATCAGGTAAAAATAGTCAGTATGAGGTAAAAATAGTCAATATGAGGTAAAAAACAGTCAGTATCAGGTATAAACAGTCAGTATGAGGGGTAAAAACAGTCAGTATGAGGTAAAAACAGTCAGTAATGAGGTAAAAACAGTCAGTATGAGGAATAAACAGTCAGTATCAGGTAAAAACAGTCAGTATGAGGGGTAAAAACAGTCAGTATGAAGGGTAAAAAAGTATGAGGTAAAAACAGTCAGTATGAGGTAAAAACAGTCAGTATGAGGTAAAAACAGTCAGTATGAGGTAAAAAACAGTCAGTATGAGGTAAAAACAGTCAGTATGAGGTAAAAACAGTCAGTATGAGGTATAAAAAGTCAGTATGAGGTATAAACAGTCAGTATCAGGTAAAAACAGTCAGTATGAGGGGTAAAAACAGTCAGTATGGGGTAAAAACAGTCGATATGGGGTAAAAACAGTCAGTATGAGGGGTAAAAACAGTCAGTATGAGGTAAAAACAGTCAGTATGAGGTAAAAACAGTCAGTATGAGGTAAAAACAGTCAGTATGAGGGGTATAAACAGTCAGTATGAGGTAAAAACAGTCAGTAATGAGGTAAAAACAGTCAGTATGAGGGGTATAAACAGTCAGTATGAGGTAAAAACAGTCAGTAATGAGGTAAAAACAGTCAGTAATGAGGTAAAAAAGTATGAGGTAAAAACAGTCAGTATGAGGTAAAAACAGTCAGTATGAGGGGTAAAAACAGTCAGTATGGGGTAAAAACAGTCAATATGGGGTAAAAAACAGTCAGTATGAGGTAAAAAACAGTCAGTATCAGGGGTATAAACAGTCAGTATGAGGTAAAAAACAGTCAGTAATGAGGTAAAAACAGTCAGTATCAGGTATAAACAGTCAGTAATGAGGTAAAAACAGTCAGTATCAGGTAAAAACAGTCAGTATGAGGGGTAAAAACAGTCGATATGGGGTAAAAACAGTCAGTATGAGGGATAAAAACAGTCAGTATGAGGTAAAAACAGTCAGTATTAGGGGTAAAAAACAGTCAGTATGAGGTAAAAACAGTCAGTATGAGGTTTAGACAGTCGGTATTAGGTAAAAACAGTCAGTATGAGGTATAAACAGTCAGAATCAGGTAAAAACAGTCAGTATGAGGTATAAACAGTCAGTATCAGGTAAAAACAGTCAGTATGAAGGGTAAAAACAGTCAGTATGAGGTAAAAACAGTCAGTAGAGGTATAAACAGTCAGTATGAAGGGTAAAAACAGTCAGTATCAGGTAAAAACAGTCAGTAGAGGTATAAACAGTCAGTATCAGGTAAAAACAGTTAGTATGAAGGGTAAAAAAGTATGAGGTAAAAACAGTCAGTATGAGGTATAAACAGTCAGTATGAGGGGTAAAAACAGTCAGTATGAGGGGTAAAAACAGTCAGTATTAGGGGTAAAAACAGTCAGTATGAGGTATAAACAGTCAGTATCAGGTAAAAACAGTCAGTATGAGGGGTAAAAACAGTCAGTATGGGGTAAAAACAGTCAATATGGGGTAAAAACAGTCAGTATTAGGGGTAAAAACAGTCAGTATGAGAGGTAAAAACAGTCAGTATGAGAGGTAAAAACAGTCAGTATGAGGTAAAAACAGTCAGTATCAGGGGTATAAACAGTCAGTATGAGGTAAAAACAGTCAGTAATGAGGTAAAAACAGTCAGTAATGAGGTAAAAACAGTCAGTAATGAGGTAAAAACAGTCAGTAATGAGGTAAAAACAGTCAGTAATGAGGTAAAAACAGTCAGTAATGAGGTAAAAACAGTCAGTATCAGGTATAAACAGTCAGTAATGAGGTAAAAACAGTCAGTATCAGGTAAAAACAGTCAGTAATGAGGTAAAAACAGTCAGTATCAGGTAAAAACAGCATTTTATAGTCATGAATGTTGGTTATTTTAAGCCCACAGTGTGTGTAGTTGAATGTGTGTGTTTCCACATAGTTGAGCTGATGACGGTGTCAGCAGTTGAAAAGTATCAGTGCTATTAGTCTTCAGTGACAGTACAAATGCAGAAATAGTATTTATTTCAGCTTGACTGGAAAGTCTGGCATGTATGTCAGTGATGTGCAGTCAACAGTCTGTGAATCCTTTGAGGATTGGCCTTTTTTTCTTCTTTACAAACATGGAAATTCACCTGAAGGCTTAGTTTGTCTCTGTATCCATTGTCCTAAAAACAATGCAACAGCAAACTAAGAAATAATGTTTGTTATTTCAGTTTGGCATCAACTGTTTGATGGGATAAAAAATGAAAGTTTTCTTCTATACATGAACAAATGAGTCATCCATCCATCCATTTGTCTATCCATCCAACTGTCCATCCAACCGTCCATCCACCCAACTGCCCATCCGTCCAACCATCCATTTGTCTATCCATCCACCCAACTGTCCATCCGTCCCTCCATCCACGTGTCTGTCCGTCCGTCCACCCATTTGTCTATGTCCATCCATTTATGCATCCATCCATCCATACATCTGTCTGTCCATCCATCCTGCTAACTGGTTCCTTTTCCCCCTTTTGTCCTTTTTTCCTCCTTTTTTGTTTTCTCATCCTTTACTCTTTTCTTTTTTTCTTCTATTTCCTTCACCTGTCAGTAAATCATATCATGTCTGCCAATGCAACACACCGATACCAGTACAAGAAAAATATTAAATATCAGCCTGATATTTAATTTTTTCTGTCATTAATACAGTATATCCCAACTAGATTAAACAGAGTAGTTACTGTGGAGTAAGTCCTTCAGTAGTGCTGTGGTTTGTAAATGCTGTGTGTGTGCATGCGTATAATTCCAAATGCATTTTGAATTCCTGAGGCTGCCAGAGTTTCTCCAGTGTCCAAAAAACATTTTTAGTAGGAAACAAACGAGAGTCATCTGCCAGGGTCATTTTGTTCAGTGCACACATGATGACACTAATGGCACTGCACACATAATGACACTGCACACATAATGACACTACACACATAATGACACTGCATACATAATGACACTACACACATAATGACACTGCATACATAATGACACTACACACATAATGACACTGCACACATAATGACACTACACACATAATGACCCTGCATACATAATGACACTACACACATAATGATACTGCACACATAATGACACTGCACACATAATGACACTGCACACATAATGATACTGCACACATAATGACACTGCACACATAATGACACTGCACACATAATGATACTGCACACATAATGACACTGCACACATGATGACACTGCACACATAATGATACTGCACACATAATGACACTGCACACATGATGACACTGCACACATAATGACACTGCACACATGACACTGCACACATAATGACACTGCACACATAATGATACTGCACACATAATGACACTGCACACATAACGATACTGCACACATAATGACACTGCACACATAATGATACTGCACACATAATGACACTGCACACATAATGATACTGCACACATAATGACACTGCACACATAATGATACTGCACACATAATGACACTGCACACATAATGGCACTGCACACATAATGACACTGCACACATAATGACACTGCACACATAACACTGCACAGTAGGGGTGTGAGTCTTGTCACGTGAGATCTCACAAGATGTAATTTGGCGAGATTTCTCATCGCCTTAAAATTCTGTCTTGCGAGAAAAGACGTCAGTAAATACTGGTATTATTATATTACCTGGGTTTGAATCCCTCTCTGATTTTGGACATCGGGTTCATTAGGATCCACTTTGCTGCCCGCCCACCTTATCCTGCGCGCACCAGCCACTGTAGGGTTTCTGGGAGACCCTCTGACTCGCATGTGCATTAGAGTCCCGTGTTTCCAGATGGTTCGGGTGGGTTGCCCACATCACAGCTGACCCCTGGCATCTGTTATATGTGGGCCGGTCCCTGCCCTGACGATGCAGTTGACGCGCTGGGGGAGAAGGCGTAGTGAGTCCGGGAAGTGGCAAAGCCTGGGCGGAGGGTTCTGTAAAGCCCGGAGCTGTCAACTTCCACAGTCAAGTGCCAGATTTGATTTAGAAAAAAATAGAAATATATAATTGTATTTTAGGTTTTATAACATGTTATTTTAGAATGAAATAGAAATTGTAAAAAAGAATGAAATAGAAATTGTAAAAACTGCCAGAAAAATCCAAATGAAATATTTTTCTTAAATGGTTCAGCCTTCGTACGAACACAGACTGAACTCTAACGCTGCTGGATTTTCTATTTCTAAACATTTATGTCGACAGTGACGACAGTCGCTTCATTTATTCCCTTTGGTCCAAACTTTCAACCTTTTTTTACTATTAACAATTAAATTAATAAATATGGCCAAACATCCACCTTCTATTTTTTTTTCCTTTTTTTTCCTGCTAATGTAAAATAAACCACAATAATCATAAAATCTATGGTAATGAATTTTGTTGGTTTTCTGCAGAACAATATTTAGTTGTTTGCATGTTTTATTCTGACCCTTGGTTTACCTCTGCAAAAGAATGTCTTTAGAATATGAACCACCTACATTTTATCATCCGTATTAAAATCAGATCTGAATTTAGAAGCTGTGAGGAGGATTTATGACAGAATACCTTTGAATGGCTCTTTTCATGAATCATGAATGTGACTGTAGACATGTGAGCAGTGCAGGGAATAATGGCGTTACAAACGCAGCCACATTTCAAGTAATGGAGTAATTACTTAATTACTTTATCCATAACTGTATCGCCGTTACCATTATTCTGGAAATAATGTGACGTGTTATTCAATTCAATTCAATTCAATTTTATTTATAAAGCTGTAAATCACAACAAAGTCATCTCACAAGGCTTTACAAAAACACAATCAACTACAGAGATATATGAAAAGTCCCAAGCATCCCCTGTCCTTAGACCCTCCTTCTCGACAAGAAAAAACTTCAAAACCCAGTGGGAAAAAGAAGAAATCTTGAGGAGAACCACATTGAAGGACAGATCCACTCCCATGGACGGACAGACTATAGATGAACGTCCATGTATAAATGCAGGAGGGGGGGCTGGTCCAGACAGGCAAGGGCGGGGGTCCGGGGTCACAGGTCGGCACAGGTGAGACACTGCAGATCCTGTCGTCCATGGCTCCCGTGCAGACACTGTCAGGAGAGCCACCACTCCCGCCAGGGGGGGAGGGGGGAAAGGGGACACCAGGTGACTAGTCATGAACAGACTTGGTATGAAAGATAGGTTATAAAAATGACAGAAACAGGTGTGAGGGAGAGAAAGAGAAGAAAGAACTCAGTGTCTGTACTTCCCCCAGCATTCTAACTCCTAGGGCAGCCTAGACTGAACTGTGACTCATACATCATGTATCCATGATATATGAGTCACATAATTTTTAACTAACCTGACTCAAAACTAACTCTCAAACAGGAATGTTTTCAGCCTAATTTTAAATGTAGAGACTGTTTCGGCGTCTTTAATATTAAAGGGAAGCTGATTCCATAAGACAGGGGCCTGATAACTAAAGGCTCTAGCTCCTACTGTACTTTTAGAAACCCTAGGAACTTTCAATAAACCTGCATTCTGAGAACGAAGGGTTCTATTGGGCTGGTACGGAACCAGATCATCTTTAAGATAAGAGGGGCCCATACCATTAATGGTTTTATATGTAAGGAGGAGGATTTTAAATTTAATTCTAAACTCAACTGGTAGCCAGTGAAGGGTTTGGAGCACAGGGGTGATGTGTTCTCTTCTATTTGATCCTGTCAATAATCTTGCTGCTGCATTTTGAACCAGTTGCAAGCTTTTTAGGGAATATTTAGGACATGCTACAAGTAAGGAGTTACAATAATCTAATCGTGATGTAACAAATGCATGAATTAATTTTTCTGCAGTAGTTTTAGACAGAATATTCCTAATTTTGGCTAATGTTGCGCAGGTGAAAGAAGGCTGTTCTGCAAGTTTGGTTAATGTGCATTTTGAATGAAAGATCTTGATCAAATAAAACTCCTAAATTTTTAACTGTGGCACTGGGTGTTACACTTAAGTTGTCCAGAGTAACTATCTGGTCAGTTAGGGAGTCTCGCGCATTTTTAGGACCAATTATAACTTCAGTTTTTTCAGGGTTCAATAAAAGATACCGTATTTTCACGACCATAAGGCACACATAAAAGTCTTAGATTTTCTTCAAAATGTGCGGCGCGCCCTATGGTGCAGTACGCCCTATGTGTTGTTGTAAGGGGGACGTAGTAGAGGGCACCATGAGAACATTATAGGGGGAAGTGTGGGGGTGGATTGTGTATAAAAGAACAGGTATGGGCACTATGCAGAACAACATTGTTTTTACAACCCTGAGAATGGCGAAGAGACACACTTATGAAGCACAGTTTAAACTGATGGCTATCATCTACGCAGAGGAACGTGGAAATTGAGCAGCTGCAAGAGAATTTAAGATTAACGAATCAATGGTTCGCAAGTGGAGGAAGCTGAAAAACGAGCTCCAACAGGTAAAGAAGACGCAGCTGAGTTTCTGCGGACATAAGGCCAGATGGCCCGAGTTGGAGGAAAGGCTCGAGCAGTGGATCACCGAGCAAAGAATGAGTGGGAGAAGCGTTTCGACGGTCACTATTCGACTAAAAGCTACGCTAAACGCTAAGCTAAGCTAACGCTAAGCTAAATGCTAGCAGAAGAAATGAACATTAAACATTTCCAAGGAGGTCCGTCTTGGTGCTTTCGTTTCATGAAATGGTGCCATTTTTCAATCCGGACAAAGACTACAGTAGCGCAGCAACTTCCAGCGGATTATAAAGAAAAGCTAGCCATCTTCCGGTCCTACTGCAGATTTCCGACAAACACATCCAGCCCAACCACATCACAAACATGGACGAGGTGCCGCTCACTTTTGACATCCTGGTGAGTCACACTGTGGAGAAGAAGGGGACCAGCACGGTTGCGATACGCACAACAGGGCACGAAAAGGCTGCTTTTACTGTTGTGCTTGGCTGCCACGCTAATGGACAGAAACTGCCGCCTATGGTGATTTTTAAGAGAAAAACTTTGCCAAAAGAGAAGTTTCCAGCGGGCGTGATCATTCAGGCAAATGAAAAGGGCTGGATGGATGAGAAAATGATGGACAAGTGGCTGAGGGAGGTGTATGTAAAGAGACTGGATGGTTTTTTCCACGCATCACCATCGCTGTTGATCTGTGATTCTATTCGTGCCCATCTCACAAGTGAAGCAAATGAACTCCGAGCTTGCTGTCATTCCGGGAGGCCTGACGAAGGAACTCCAACCACTGGACATCGGTGTGAACCGGCCATTCAAAGTAAGGCTGCGAGCAGCATGGGAGCGATGGATGACAGATGGAGACCACAGTTTCACGAAGAGTGGAAGGCAGCGCCGGACAAGTCATGCCACAATCTGTGAATGGATTGCAGATGCCTGGGCCAGCGTGTCTGCTGGAACTGTTGTTCGAGCTTTCTCAAAAGCCGGCATCATTTCTGAGGAGCCGCACGGCTCGGAAAGTGACTCTGACAGTGGAGAAAGTGATGGGAATTTACTGTCGCAGCTGTTCAATTCAGAAACAGAGGATGAGGATTTTGATGGGTTTGATTGATAACTTGTGAACATGTTAAGTATTAAAACTTGATACTTAAATAAAGCACAACCAAACACAATTTTGTTCCCGCTCTATTTTTTAAAAAAAACGCAAACTAGTATGCTTGTTTCAGTGCCCTATGATCAGGTGCGCCATATGTATGTGTTAAATATAGTAGTGGGACAAATAACTGAGACTGTGCCTTTTCATACGGTGCGCCATATGGTCGTGAAAATACGGTAATTGGTACTCATCCAAATGTTTATGTCTTGGACACATGTACTTAGTTTATCTATTTGCCTGGTCTGATCAGGTTTAATCGATAAATATAGCTGTGTGTCATCTGCATAACAATGAAAATTAATGCCATGATTTCTAATGATGTTACCTAAAGGGAGCATCATAGGCCCAAGGACTGACCCTTGGGGCACGCCATAATTAACTCTGGAGGACTGCGATGATTGTTGATTGACGTGAACAAATTGGTAGCGATTAGATAAATATGATTTAAACCAGCAGAGGGCTGCTCCTCTAATACCTATATCACATTCTAATCTGTGCACTAAGATACTGTGGTCAATGGTGTCAAAGGCTGCACTAAGGTCTAATAACACCAGGACCCATATTAATCCGTGATCAGCGGCTAATAATAAGTCATTAGTAACTTTAACCAACGCTGTTTCAGTGCTATGATGGGCACGAAAGCCAGACTGAAACTGTTCAAATTAACTATTATCCTGCAGGTATTGGCACAGCTGTTTAACTATTACTCGTTCTAAAACCTTTGACAGGAAGGGCAAATTGGATATAGGCCTATAATTGGCTAGAATGTCAGGATCTAGGGTAGGCTTTTTCAGAATTGGTTTAATAACAGCATATTTAAATGACTGCGGCACATATCCAGTAATTAATGAAGTGTTAATTATATTTAGGACAGTGTTAATAATTAGGAGCAGAATCTGTTTCAAGAGTTTTGTTGGGATTGGATCTAAGAGGCAGGTGGCTGATTTGGAAGACATGATAATAGATATGACATCAGTTTGGTCTACAGTGGTGAAATTATTTAGTGTTACAGAGGGATTTATTAAAAGGCCTAGGTTTGAAACTGCTGCTTTTTCTGATCTAATGTTTGGGAGAAATGTGTCTATTTTCTCTCTAATAGTTGATATTTTATTGTTAAAGAACTGCAGGAAATCATCAGAACGGAGCGTGGATGGAATAACTGGTTCCACGGAGGTGTGTCTGTTTGTCAGTCTGGCTACAGTACTGAACAGGAATCTAGGGTTATTCTTGTTTTCTTCTATTATGGATGAGTAATATCTAGTTTTGGCTGTATGCAAAGCTTGCTTATACTTTATTAAGCTGTTTTTCCAGGCATTGAGAGAATCTTCTGAATTGTATCGCCTCCATTGCCTCTAATTTAAGTGTTGTTTGTTTAATGGAGCGGGTGTCAGCGTTGTACCATGGGGAGGTTAATCTAATCTTAGTAGTTTTTAACTTAAGGGGGGCAACTATATCTAACATAGTTTGTAGTGTGAGCATGGTACTATCGACTAACTCATCACTTATACTGGGACTAAATGTGTCCTTTACATAATCACATGACATAGACACAAATAGTGACTGAATTATTTTATTATTTTCATTTGCGTTTTAATCACTGAGGTGGAAATATCCTCAAACAAAAGGTCATTAAAAAGTCATCTGAGAGTATGGGATTATGGGGAAAAACGACGAGGTCATTAATTTCAACACCAAGTGTTAAGATCAGATCAAGAGTATGTCTGTGAATGTGGGTTGGTTTATGAACATTTTGGATAAAGCCTAATCCGTCTAGTAGGTCACTAAATGCATTACTAAGAGAGTCAGTGTTGTTATCGACATGTATGTTCAAATCACCAACTATTCTAATCCTATCCGAGTTCAACACTACACTGGATAGAAAGTCAGAGACTTCCAATAAAAACTGTGAATAAGGGCCAGGAGGGCGGTAGACTATGACAAAAAGGACTGGTTTTTGGTTTCTGCAGTTGGGGAAAGTAATGGATAAAACTAGACTTTCAAAGGAGTGGTAAGTGGGATTCATTTTAGGGCTAAGACCTAAACTGGAGTGTGATATTACTGCCACTCGACGTTACAGGTGTGTTTCCGCTATTGGACCTTCTGGGGATTTTTGGGGGAACTATTTTTGGGTCATGACCAGGCCTCTCAGGTGTGTGTCTTCATACAGAAATGGAACCTTTTGATGATGTCTTTATATCGCATCAGTTGCTATGGTAACATCACTAATGAAAAGCTCCAAAACAAAGCATCAGCAGAGGAGGAAGTCACAAGACTAGACGTGGACTAGGGATGACGAAATGCATAAAAAAACATACCCAAACACTGAGCCTCATTAACTGGTTGAAGTCAGAAAAGAAAACACTTCCTTTGTCAGCTCACACACACACACACAGCCATACACACCATGGCGCTTCAGTCACTTTTTAAACACGTCACACTGCCAGGTCCGGTGATATTATGTTAAAAACTCATTTTAAATGGTAAATGGTCTGCACTTATACACACACACTCATACACCAGTAGGTTTCTAAGGTCTAAGATCAGTCCTACTGGGGGCCTAAGTCAGGGTTCAGTGTCTTGTCCAAGGACACTTCGACATGTGGACAGCCAAAGCCGGAACGCGAACCGCCCACCTCTCGGTCATTGAGTAACCCTTTCTACCAACTGAGCCACAGCTGTTTAAACTGTCACACATAGAGAAAATATTTGATATTCCAGTAAATTCTGCTGCTAAACACGGTGTAGAAAAAAACTTGCCACCAGTCTGCAGTACTCCATAAACTCCTTTTACCGTAGTCCATCCGTCATGTCATTTTAAGTAGACCTGTCAGATGGATAACACAACTCATCCACTGTGCTTTTGGGTTTCATGGTGACAATTCCTGCCCCAGTCTCTAGCTGACATCACTTCCCCCCGTAAGAGGGGAAAACAACAGCATAGCAACCACTGCCTGAACTGGACTTTGTGTAAAATGCCCAAATCTTGTGCAGCCTTCGGGTGCAATAACCATGTTTGGATGGAAGAGAAGCTGTCTCTTTCTGCTTACCATGATGGCAAATCCTAGAGTCCAAAATCAAAGTGGAAGTAAAACTAAAATCGTGGAGTGCTCTGGAGGCTGGGTGAGTGAGGGGCAGAGAAGTATTTCAAATATATTTATTGAAATTTAACCATCAAGAGTTTGATGAAGCTGCATTCAATCACCTCACAGTGTTGATAACTTCTATCAAATAAAAAAAACAAGCAACACAAAGAATGACTGCATATTCTTCCTGGAAGTATTTAGAGAAAACAAACTGTAAAACCAGAGGTGACAGAGACTTTGTCAGCCTGGTGCTCATTTTCCAGCCCTACAGGACAAATTCACTGTACTTGTAAAGCGCTTTGAGCACCATGAAGGTGGAAAAGCGCTATAGAAGTGTAGTCCATTTACCATTTAACACCTACCTCAAACAAACAAAACATATGCTTTTATAAGTTCACATTTTTTCTTGTGTATATATATGTGTGTCTGTGTGTGTGTGAGTATATTGACTTTCGACGAGATACTGGCCACTTGATATTAGGCCATATCGTGGGGTCATTTCCTCAAGAACCTGCTGGTAATTTTTACGGACACCTCCCCAGTTTGATCCCTGCTAATTACAGTTTATTCTGGTCTTTTCTGAAGGGCAGAAGTTTATCAAAATATTCGTAGGACATCATAACAGCGCTATCTGTCTAGTGTTGCTACGCTGTTGTTTTCCCCTTTTAAGATGGCGGAGCACATTAATAGGCCATGTGGTGATGTCACGCGAAGCTATGTATAGAAGTTCTAGCTTTTTGTTTTGTTTACTTTTTGAGGCGCGATGCGTACAACATAAATTAACTGAGGAAGCATCTATGGAGCTAAATCCAGGCCAAATGTTTTGCTAATTTGAAAAAAGAATTGTAATTGAAAAACAAAAATTCGAAACTGAAAGTTCAAGTTTTGATCTTGAACTTTGAAATATACAACAATGTATTCAAACTAAAAATAAGTGTAGGAAAGGTTTTTTCAGGTTAAATATAATTTTGATTCAGTTTTGGAATTTTTTTGAATAAATTATTTATTTTCATTTTTCACTTTCATATATATTTTGATATTTGAGGTCTTAATTTTTTCAGTTGCAGATTTTATGTTTTCAGATTCAGATCTTATTTTTTTACAGTTTCAAATCTTATTTTTTTGGTTTCAGATCTTTTTTTCACTTTCAGATTTTTTTTTCACTTTCAGATCTTTTTTTTTCAGTCGCAGACTTTTGGCCCTGATATTGCGTGGGGGGCATGGCATCAACTTAGAGGGGCGTGGCATCACGAGTGACAGCATAACAAAGAAGGCCGAGGACCTCCCTCAATCACGTTGCCTTCAGGGAACGTAGGAACTGCGACAAGTTTGACTCTACACTTTCTATACACCACATTCATGTGATTGGCAGTTAAAAAACTGACGCCAGTGACAACGTTGTGTTTAGCAAACTGTTTTAGAACCTGCTTGAATCTAATAGCAGTATAAGAGCAATAAACTAAGCCAGATTGTGTTTAAGTGTTTATAATACCATGAACGCAGCAGTGTCCGTTTGCGATCATGGCGTCAGCTCCACCGGGACCACCTGTTGGCGCCAGCCAGGTAAGAAATGTTAGATATTTTTGAATAGATACTCTGGGAAATCATCATGAATGTTATAATGATGGGTAGTTTGTGTAACATAGGGACATACATGAAGGGAAAAGTGGGGAATTGGCGTTAGCATTAACTATGCTATGTAAACTAACTCCATGAAAAGGTGACGCTAATAACTGTTAATTTAGAGAGAGGTTCTGTATGAGCACATTTATAAGGCTCTGTGCAGCTGCTGCCACTGTCGAGTTATAGTCGACATTCTGGCAAACACAGATGTAAACAAAAACAATACACATTAAAGGCAAAAACCTTAGCCTTTAGCTAGACACTGTAAGGAGTGTACAATTAGGAACACTATTAGCATAAAGCTAGTTAATGCTAACGTCAATTCCCCACTTTTCCCTTCATGTATGTCCCTATGTTACACAAACTACCCATCATTATAACATTTATGATGATTTCCCAGAGTATCTATTCAAAAATATCTAACATTTCTTACCTGGCTGGCGCCAACAGGTGGTCCCGGTGGAGCTGACGCCATGATCGCAAACGGACACTGCTGCGTTCATGGTATTATAAACACTTAAACACAATCTGGCTTAGTTTATTGCTCTTATACTGCTATTAGATTCAAGCAGGTTCTAAAACAGTTTGCTAAACACAACGTTGTCACTGGCGTCAGTTTTTTAACTGCCAATCACATGAATGTGGTGTATAGAAAGTGTAGAGTCAAACTTGTCGCAGTTCCTACGTTCCCTGAAGGCAACGTGATTGAGGGAGGTCCTCGGCCTTCTTTGTTATGCTGTCACTCGTGATGCCACGCCCCTCTAAGTTGATGCCATGCCCCCCACGCAATATCAGGGCCAAAAGTCTGCGACTGAAAAAAAAAGATCTGAAAGTGAAAAAAAAAATCTGAAAGTGAAAAAAAGATCTGAAACCAAAAAAATAAGATTTGAAACTGTAAAAAAATAAGATCTGAATCTGAAAACATAAAATCTGCAACTGAAAAAATTAAGACCTCAAATATCAAAATATATATGAAAGTGAAAAATGAAAATAAATAATTTATTCAAAAAAATTCCAAAACTGAATCAAAATTATATTTAACCTGAAAAAACCTTTCCTACACTTATTTTTAGTTTGAATACATTGTTGTATATTTCAAAGTTCAAGATCAAAACTTGAACTTTCAGTTTCGAATTTTTGTTTTTCAATTACAATTCTTTTTTCAAATTAGCAAAACATTTGGCCTGGATTTAGCTCCATAAGCATCTTAAATCACATCCAAAGTAACATCACAGAACAAGGATGGATACCCCATTTAACTGTTTTTTAATTTCTTTGACATTTTTAAGCAAAAAAAGTAACGCAAAAATACTTTTCCTGGTAAATATTTACTTTGCTAGTGGAATAACGCAGTTAGTAATGCAATTACTTTTTTGGGGAAGTAACTAGTACTTGTAATTAATTACTTTTTCAAAGTAACTTACCCAGCACTGCGTGTGAGTGATATAATAATGGAACAGCTTAAGAGATCCAGAGTCAGACCAATAAACCAGAGGAAAGTGGAGGAAAAAAAGAGAAACCATGAATAAGAAGATGAGAAATGGAGAGAAAGAAGAGGCAAATGATAGAGAAAAAAAATCGCAATAAATAATTTTTTCATAAGACATGTCATAAGACATGAAGGCTGACTTCCTGTTTCTTCTTTTGAACAGAGTTTTTAGTCATTATAAATGTTACATCAATGGTAATAATTTCATGATTAAGTCCATGACACCCAGAAGGAGACAGAGATACAGTGATCCAGCTGAGGTTGTAGATTTTACTCTGTGACCCCCCCCCACTCTCTCAATGCGTCGTCAAACACAAGGGAGCGTAGACGTGTCTCAGTTTCATCAAGATCTAAAAATAACTTCTGTTTTCTCGAGATCTCGGGATAACAAGGTGAAAAAAATTATTAGGAATATGGCCTCTCCTAGCTTCCGTATTTTCCTTCTTTTTTGTTTTCTTTCCCCCCTTTTCATCTTGTCGTCTGAACCCACTTTATCCTCACTTGGGTCATGGGGGCCTGTAGAGGCCTAATCCAGCTACAATGGGCACAGACGGGGTACATCCTGTATGAGTCTCCAGTTCATCTCAGGGCTGAACATATATAGACAAGTAATAACTGTCACATTCAAACCTATTGGCAGTTTAGATTAACCAATTAACCTATTAGTGCATGTGTTTGGATGGTGGGAGGAAACTGGAGAACCCTGAGAAAACCCATGCAGACACAGGGAGAACATGCCAACTCCACAAAGAAAGGTCTGGTGTTAGAACCAGGGACCTTCTGTCAGTGAGACACAAGTGCTAACCACTGCACCACCACACCACCCACCTTTCCCCTGTTCTCTTTTGGTTTTTCTTTGCCTATATAAGAAAAAAAGGCTAAATATCTGCTCCTGTGTCAGTCTATCATTAGAACTAAATAAAGGAAGCAATACACTGTTTTCTTTCATTGTGTGGATACTGTACCAGTGACATCACTGATTTCCCTCTGTTAATCATGGATGAATACTAATTAATGGTTTTAATTAGTGTGGATGTGACTGCAGCATGCTTGTGCTAAAGTGTACAGCAGGGACATGCTTCATAATGCAGGAGTTAAATTATTTAACTTTTTATTCCTAGGAACGTATGCGTGACTATATGTGATTTAAGCATTCTGCATTATTCAGATTTTCATCTAATATTTCTTTGAACATGAAAAGTGTCTTTGGAGTTTTTAATCAGCAAAAAAGCACTTAGTAATAAATTCTACCTCCTCTACAAAAATTCACCTCCTTTTCCAGTATTTGCTGATATTATGCCACATTAATAATAATAATAATAATAATAATAATAAAAAATACATTTTATTATTATGACTATTATGATTATTATTATTAGACTGAGTACCACTTTACATGGTACTCAGGGACGCTTTACATGAAGTACAGTAACACAGTAAAATCCTACTACAATAAAAAACATTAGAAAGCAAAGCACTTACACATTAAAACAGAGTAAAAGTATTCAAACATTAAAAACAATCTGAAATAAATGAGGCTTTAAAAGGGATTTAAAAGTGTTGTGGTGAACAGTGACGGATTTTCGGCAGGGAATGGGTTCCAGAGGTTTGAGGGGGTGAGACAGTTTTTTTACATGCCCAATCTGTTCCATTACTCAGACCAATTAAAAATGTTCAAACACCGCACACTGGTTTCTATTAGTGCTGCACCATTGATCCAATTACAATCATCACTGCAACGTCATGCTGTACAAATATGTCATCGCATAAATGACTGTGATTTGTGATTTAATGTAAACAAATGTGCATGTGAGCCTGTGAATGTCATGACCTCTGCTCCTGTGACCTTTCCCCCAGTGCCCTCCACATTCACCTGGTCCTGCACCGTGCAGGTGCAAGTCATTGTTGCGCTGCAGTATTTAAGCAGTGAAGCTTGCAGTTGCCGGTGTGGGACCATTCAGTACTGTCACCTCCATAACCTGGTCACGTTGCCAGCGCCTCAGTCCCCATAACCCAGACATTCATCATCACCAAGGATTCTAGCTGTTCTATCCCCAGGTTTTGGTCTGTCTTGTCTTTGTTTGGTTTTTGTTATTCAATCTGTTCTCCCTTCAGCACTGTGCTCTGAGTCCTCCTTCACAACAGTGAACTCTCTTCCTGTGTCTTATTAAAATGACCGTCTTAGATATTTAGAAAAGCAGACCAAAACCCACCCACCAGATCCAGGTCCCCCAGGCCAGCAGCATCCCCTGTCAACCTCCCCTTGTCTGTCGGGTCCAAGCTGGGCTGACTTTCTGCGGTGGCTGGTGCGAGAGGGCTAGAGCTCTGAGTTAGAGGGAGAAGTGGGTGGAATTAGAGAAAAGAATTAGGGTCTGGAGAAACGCAGCGCCTCAGTGACAGCAAGCTGTTGTCACTGGGATGGGGCCGGAGCGCAACCCGACGTTGTCGGGTTGGACACATCGCGGCGCCTCGACACACGCCAGGCTGTGTTAGTACTCATTATCGGGGACAGGGAGACAGACAGTCTGGATCTCGCTAGAAAAACAGGAATGTGACCCCCGGCAGCCAAGGGGACATTGAGGGGGATGCTGGTGGTTCAGAGTGAACACTTCACATCGCTATCATTGATTTTTTGTTTGTTTTGTTTTGCTAATCCTCAAATTCACAAAGATAGATGGAGAGATCACAAAGCTTCCTCTATAGTCTACACTACAATGAAAAAGAGTTTGTGAAGTGGAATGACTGATGCAGGCTGTTTTTTTGTTGGGGCGACAGAAAATAATGACCGGACCACGCCGATGCGGTCAAATGGTCATCAGTTAACATCCCTGCTGTGTCCCTTCAAGGCACACATCACAGGTGTAAGCAGCCATCGCGCACACGCTAATGTATGGTCGGAAATGGTAGATACTAACGCTTCCAAGTGAAAATATGACCGGAGTCGTTTGAGTAATTGTATAGAGTTTCTATGCACGTACATTTTCCTATGTCAGCCTGGAATGCATATGTCACAGGTAGT
This sequence comes from Siphamia tubifer, assembly GCA_020466265.1. Classification (NCBI taxonomy): domain Eukaryota; kingdom Metazoa; phylum Chordata; class Actinopteri; order Kurtiformes; family Apogonidae; genus Siphamia; species Siphamia tubifer. Next base: position 13,416,041 of record JAIVEL010000024.1, on the reverse strand, counting down.
TTCTTTTTCTCTGGCGCAGATGAACAGACAGAGACAATTTAATTAATTTTAAAAAGGAAAGTTTTATTCTCTAAAAAAAAAGAAGCATCCTCTTCTGAGGGGGAATCACCAGAAGCAGCAAGAGGAATAAGCAGTTTCTTATAAAAGAGTCTTTTTCTCGGTTGGTTACTTCACTTCAGTGACGGGCTCGGGCAGTGAACGGAGGCAGGGAGGGGAGGGGGTGAGGAGGCGCGCTGGATGCGAGGGCAGAGGAGCGGCTCGGTCCCGACACTCAAAGTGGCTGGGTTCTCCCGTCTTTCTGTCCGTCCAGGGAGTCTGTTTCGCCCGGGATAGTATCTATGTTCCTCAGCTCCACACGACTGCTGCTCACTCACAGTCCTGTGTTTAAATACCTCACAGCAGCCGCTGATTCCCAGTGTGGCACGCTGATTGGAAACGCGCTGCAGGTGCGCAGGGTAATGGGGAGGTCTCTAGATAGTGAGAGCTCAAATAATATAAAAACATCACTGCAAACATCTTAAAAAAAAAAAAAACACACACACACACAAAAGATGAGTCTCTACTAGCCTTGTGACACATATTCAATCAAATTTCGTCCACTGTTGTGTCTTCATATTTCCTCCTAAAAATGCTTCTCTAAACAAGGATGAAAAATTTAAGACGCCACTTTTGCGTCTTGTGTTTTTATTATCACCATATAAACGTAGCCTAAAGCAACCCCGTGATTAATGTGATTCAAATTTTTAAGCATTTGACAGCACTACTTTTTACTCATGTTAAATTTTTGTTTTTTGTTTTTTTAACTGTCATGTTCTCTATGCTGTGGCGTCTCCATTCCCTTGTAAAGTTTTCAAAGATGCACTGTCCTGAGAGATTTTTTCCCGTTCTTTAGTTTTTCACACGGCGTGGAGTGAATGACATCATCCAGGCTGCTGGGATCTGACAGGCCGTGATTGATTGACAGCTGTCCTTGACCGCTGTGATGTGTCTGACAGGAGGATCAGTGGATGTTGTGTTCCTGCTGTCGCCCTGATAAAACAGCCTGAGGGAACACGCAGGCACTCTAGGGAATTAGCACAGCACAAGGGGGAGGGGCCACACAGAAGGATATCAATACCCCAGCAAAAGGGGGAGGTTTGTTTTGTTGTTGTTGTTTTTTTCAATAAAATGGACTGTAACAGAAAAACTGGTGGAGATAGAGACTTGGTTACTATTACTGACAGATAAGAAACCTGGCGTGCTTAAGTCTAATATGACAGTGGCAATGATGATTTTCCACAGTTAAACCTTTATCACTGAAAGGCTGTGTTGTTTCAAATATGCTTCAGTACTAAGAGATTTTTAACAAAGACATTTTGGACATTTCCATGTTCCCAAGTTTGTAGGAACAGTTTGAGGATGGCCCCTTCTCGTTCCAACATAACTGTGCACCAGTGCACAAAGTCAGGTCCATAATGACATTGACAGTTTGATGTGGATGAACTAGACTGACCTGAACATAGTCTTGACCTTTGACCCCAGAGAACACTTTTAGAGTGCAGACTGAGAGCCAGGGTTAGGGTTAGAGCAGGGGTATTCAATTAAAAGTCCCCAAGGTCCGGTTATTACATTTTGCTCAAGTAGAAGGTCCGAGCCAAAGTCCTGCAAGTCCACATTTTTAAAAAGTGACTAATTATTTAAGTTTTAACTTCAAATGCAAGAAATTAGACAACATATTCAATGGCTTTTATCATAAATCAAAGTAGTCCCATGCAGTCAAATAAGTTTAAGGCTTTTATTTCAAGTCTAACCAAAGGGAAACCTCTGAATAAAATAATAATAGTGCAAACTGAGTGGAATTAATTTTCTCTTTTGGTGCTTTCCCACTGTAGGAACCATTTGTAGTTCCTATAACCCTTTTAGTTCCAAGAACCTTTTCCGCCCCTACTCGCAGGCAGGGTCATTTTTAGTTCTCTATAACTAACTATATGATGTAGGTGTTTGGTGATTGATAGAGGCGAGACCCCGCCTATTTCTGTATCTTGCAGTACTGCTGTCTTTAAAACCTGTGTAGCATCAGCTGTGTGTTGGAAAAAAATAGAGAGAAAGTAATAAATAAATGGACCGACGATGTGGATTTGTTTTTGGGTTTAATACTATGAAATTAACATACGTCGTATCACCTGCCGCTGGATTCTTTGTCTCCTAACTCTGTGTAAATTCCTCCATTCTTGACATTAGATGCTATATTTGACCATGAACAGTCCTGTGATACAGAACATAAACACTGTGTCCTCCTCATTCTATGTTCTAGTTTATAGTAGCACTGTCTTCTACTTCCTTGTGTGATTGTTGAATGTAGTGCTTAAAGAATACACCACTGTGGTGGTCAACAGGACACATATTAGTCTTATATCAGAATATTATACAGGGTTTGAAAGTTGTGTCAATTATATTTGTGAGATAAGCAAATATTTATACAACTGTTAATCCACATGCCCACAATTACCTACAACTTTTACAACTCCTCTATACAGTTTGCATTTATTACCTCCGCCAAGGAGGTATTAAATTTGGGTCAGTTTGTCTGTTTGTCTGCCAGCAGGATTACACAAAAAGTTCTGAACAGATTTTGGAATGATAGATAATGGGTCAAGGAAGAACCTGTTAGATTTTGGGCAATAAAGGTCAAAGGTTAAGGTCGCACTAAAGGTCAACAGCTAAAACACAACAGTGATAATATCTCAGGTTTCAGACAAGACAGAATCTTGTGTTTTTTTGCATTCACATCAGCTCACCTTCAGACATCACATGGGTCAACACCTTTCACAACACCAATCACGTCACATTTTGATGCCATATCAAGCCTTGGCTGAGGTCTGCTGTCTCTGCCTTGTTGAAGTTGTCTTTATTTTAATTTGGATTAAAATGAGAGACTTTGGAGTTTATGACCAAATCCGGTCATGAATTTTCTGAAAAAGCTCCTGGAAATGTCCTGGAAATATCCTGGAAAATGATACTTTAAAAGAGTGGGAACCCTGGTTGACAAGTGGTGATTCTGAAAACTTAGTCTGTGTTGTTGACTTCTAGCATGGTTTCCAACTTTTAACAACAAAAGCCATCAAAATTTTTTTAGGGTATTGGTAGGCTGACTAATATATTGATTTTTGGCTAATATTGGATATTGGCTTTTTTACCCTCCAATAGTGGTTTTGGCATCAGCCCCAAAAATACAATATTGGTCAGATTCTATGATTACCTCCACCAAGCAGGTATTAAATTCGGGTCCATTGTTTGTCTGTCTGACCGTCATTCACATTGTCTCACCTTCAGACAACAGATGGGTCAACACCTATCATATCGTATTATGTCATGTTTTTACGTCATATGACGCCATATCAAGCCTTGGCAGAGGTCTGCTGTCTCTGACTGCCTTGTTTATTTATGTATTTATTTGATTATTTATTACTTCATTTGACTTGTTGTTTTGCAATTATTTAGTTAATATTAGTTTTTGTTCATTTTGTTGCTTATTTTATTCTTTTCTGATGGTAGAACTGCTCAAGTCTTGGGAGTTAATGGTTGATTTTGGTCTACACTTTGTCATTCTCTAACATGGAATTATAAATATTTAGTAAAATTTTTCACATCTCTTCTTTGATAAAAAATAAACAAAAAAAAAATTTTAAATGAAGAAAAATTAACTAAAAATTTTACAAAAATGGACAAAAAAGGATTAAAAAATGAAAATAAGGGGGCAAAAAAATAACAAGCAACTAACAAACAAACAAACAAACAAACCCACGCCCCCCACACTCATTTGCCTTGATTTGCCCTATCTTTTATGAATGTGAACGTACATGGTGACTGACCTTGAACCTACATTCACCAAAATTTTATTGGAGCTATTGTAGACCATCTCACACCTTTCCTGAAAATTACATAGAAATGTGTACAGTAGTTTTTGCATGAAGCTGCTAACAAACAAACACACAGAAAAACAAACACATGAACCAATTCAAAAACAATACCTGTCTCCCTTCGTGGGCAGGGTAAAAAGGATAAAAACAACTAACAAAAATAGGAGAAAAAAAAAGGAAAATTTTGCAAAAAATGCATAAAAATGAAAAAATAAGAACAATAATTAAAAAATTAATGTCATTTTTTTTTTTTTTTTTTTTTACAAATGTACTTTATTTTTCAGACTATAAGTGGAAGTTTTTTTTCATAGTTTGGCCAGGGGTGCGATTTATATGTGAAATTATTAACACATTATTATATGTTATGTTCATACTGACAACCACAGCAGGGCACTGTTGAGCATGAGCATGTTCTTTATGCTATAGTCATTGATTCTGCATCATGTAACGTGAGTTGAATGTGTTGTTAGCATACCGTACACCTATTCAGCCTGTTGTTCTCTATTCTATTTTTATTTTAAATTGCCTTTCAAGATGAAATGTCTATTATTGGTGTTGGATTTCATTAAATGCATTTCCCCCTAAATATTTGACTTATATGATTTTTTCTTTCTTTATTTAAATTTTTTTGGCCAGAGCCACTTATAGTCCGTAAAATATGATAATTTATAAACTTTAAGAAAATCTTTTTTTTTCTTCAGTGTGCAGTGTTCATATCCACCAGCAGAGGGAGACAAACAAATTCATCACTGTTGGTTTTCATACAGTCACACATTAGTGCAGCTTCAACACACATTAATAGCAGAGGTACCTCACACATGCATACATTCTGCACATGTTCGACACATGTTCTGCAGGTTTTTGTGAACATGTGAGTCAGCTGATCCTGTGGGTGGAGATGGAAACACTAACAACACCCCACCCAAGGCTCCAGCCTCCTCTGTGGGTGATCACCGCCTATACTAGTCATCCACACTCATGGAGTTTATGGGAATGACATTTTTTTTAAACACCAGCCTTAGCCCATGACCATGATGTTGATGATCCAGGTCCAAGCTGATATTTCTAAGTCCATATTTGGAGCCAACACTAAAGCCTAATAAGTTGACTATACTTTGAAAAACTCAGGAAACCAAATGCCTTAATATTTTTAGAACTTTTAAGTATGTACTAGTTTTAAGTTTTACACACTTAAAAGTTTTAAGGCAATTGGTTTCCCAAGTTTTTCAAAGTAAAGTAAACTTTTTAGATTTTATAATGTATACTGATGTTTTTTCTCTGTCAAATCAAAACAAATGAACAAAACAAAAAATCTATGTTGATTATAATTAGAAAATATAAATAGTGATGGTTAAACTAATACATATGAACAAATGGACACCTGATGGTTTTTCTTCTATTTTTTTCCTCTTTTTTCTCTCATTCCTTTATTCCTGTTCTTTTTTCTCCTTTTTTAAAACCTTTTTTTCTTCTTTTCTTTCCCCTTTCTTTTCTGTTTTCCTTTTTTCTTCCATTTCTGTCTTTTCACATTTTTTTTTGTTTTATTTCCCTCTTTTTTGTTTTCTTTTTCCTCTTCCTTCTTTTTTAGTTTGATCTCTTCTTTTCTCCTTTTTCTTTAAGTTTTCACTCTTACCCCTTTTTTCTTCTTTTAACCCTCTTTTTCCTTCATCCTTCCTCCCACTATCAGAGGAAAAAAGAACATATGAGCTAAAACAGCAGGTTGATACTGATAGAAGAAAAAAAACTAAAATATCATCCTCATATATCAGTCTGTCATTTACTCCACACTATGTTTCTCTCTCAGGCTCTATTTGATTTTTGACTGCTGGACTCACCTCCTCCCTCTCTCTTCTCACTCCTCCCCTCCAGGATATTCTCCTCCCCCTCCCCTCCTCCCCTCATTAAGTTTGAGTTGAGTTTCCAGACGCTGCTTTTCGCTCTGAGCAGCAGCATTAGCATTAGCATTAGCATTAGCATTAGCATTAGCAGTGTGTTTGCCTGTGGACCTGTGGGAGGGTGCTGACTGTTCCAGACACATGGCTATTAGTGGTGAGTGTACTTTTATGTCTCTGCTGGAACTTATTCCTTTAGCTTCAACTGTTGGACTGTGGTTTGTACATTTACTGAGGATACTTAGCATCATTTTTAAGGTTGTTAAAGTGTTAAAACAGTAAAAGTCCTGTCACAGAGGGAACTGTAATGGATTTCCATTCCAACATTTATTTCTTTATTTAAAAAAAAAACTCCTGGTGTTGGATAATCCTTTATGGTTCAAATAAAACAAAAAAGAATTTAAAAGTAAGAAAATATGTATCATTTATCAACACTAATCTGTCATATTTTCTATAAAATGCCCCGTTAGACAGATTTCAAATACCATGTTTTACCCTAAATGAACCTTTCAGTGTTTTTTTTTTGTTTTTTTTTTGGGGGGGGGGGGGTCTTTGTTGGGGGTTTGTAGTTTGTGCATTTCATTCATTTTACACTAAAATCACAAACAAGTCTCTTTTTATTTGGTCTCACGTGATTTTTGAAAGATCAGTAACTTTAAGACGAGTACAAATATTCTTTCATAGAACTGTAATGTTTTTAAAATGACGTGGCGTGACATTTGTTTGTGGGGTTTTTTTAGAAACTAAATGAAACCTGGGCTGTTGTTTGTGTGTTCCTTTCTTCTTCTCATTTCATTGCTCTGATGTATTTCCTTCTGTTTTCAGTTTTTTGGTCCATTTTGCCCAGTTCTGATTGTTCATGTTACTGTTTGTAATGTTGATATTTCCTTGTGAGGGTTTCCAGCACCTTCTTCTACCTTAACCCCCCCCCCCCACCCACACACACACACACACACACACACACACACACACACACACACATACACCCAAAAAATAAAAAAAATAATAAATAAAGGACTATATACTTGTTGAGATAAGTACATAGTCCCACATCCTCTGGACAAACGTCACTCAATAGGTGTTCAACTGTTTTCAACCTTTTAAAAAATGTGATTTATTTATTTATTTGACAGGTTGTTCTAATTCTCAACTCTTGTTCCTGGTTAGGCCTTTCTACAGCACTACAGTAGATTAAAATACATTATAATACAGTTTATAATATGAAAGGAAAAAAAGAAAAGACAAGACAAAAAACACTGTTCTACATAAAAACATGTAAATGGTCAACACAGTAGAAAACATTAATTCATTTACTCACCTAAACATAATTTTTCGCACATAAGACACATAATTTACAGTACAGATGGAATTGTTCATTCTTCAGCCAAGATTTAGTTGTGGTGGTGAACATTCTATTATAGATGCCAGTGGCACCAGTGTTAAACTAAAGTCAGTTGACTGTTCTAAGGCTTCTTTATACTCAAATTTCTGACAAAATACACAAAAAAAAACCCCACTAAGAAACAAAAAATGTGAAGAAAAAAAATATAACAAATACTGAAATACATAAAAAAACCCAACACAAAATACAACATATTCAAAAACTATTGATAATTATGATGGATTAATATGTGTGAAAGTGTATGAATGTGTGTGAATGTCTATGAATGTGTGTACATGTATATTACTGTAATAAATCAGTTTGAAACTGTTTGTACCAAATATACTGAGCTGCTGTATGGTTGTGGTCCATATCTTCATGGTTGTGGTCCATATGTTCATGGTTGTGGTCCATATCTTCATGGTTGTGATCCAAATCTTCATGTTTGTGGTCCATATCTTTATGGTTGTGGTCCATATCTTCATGGTTGTGGTCCATATCTTCATGGTTGTGATCCAAATCTTCATGTTTGTGGTCCATATCTTTATGGTTGTGGTCCAAATCTTCATGGTTGTGGTCCAAATCTTCATGGTTGTGGTCCATATCTTCACGGTTGTGGTCCAATTCTTCATGGTTGTGGTCCGTATCTTCATGGTTGTGGTCCGTATCGTCATGGTTGTGGTCCAATTCTTCATGGTTGTGGTCCAAATCTTCATGGTTGTGGTCCAAATCTTCATGGTTGTGGTCCGTATCTTCACGGTTGTGGTCCAATTCTTCATGGTTGTGGTCCAATTCTTCATGGTTGTGGTCCGTATCTTCATGGTTGTGGTCCAATTCTTCATGGTTGTGGTCCAAATCTTCATGGTTGTGGTCCATATCTTCACGGTTGTGGTCCAATTCTTCACGGTTGTGGTCCAATTCTTCATGGTTGTGGTCCAATTCTTCATGGTTGTGGTCCATATCTTCATGGTTGTGGTCCATATCTTCATGGTTGTGGTCCAAATCTTCATGGTTGTGGTCCAAATCTTCATGGTTGTGGTCCAAATCTTCATGGTTGTGGTCCATATCTTCACGGTTGTGGTCCAATTCTTCATGGTTGTGGTCCAATTCTTCATGGTTGTGGTCCGTATCTTCATGGTTGTGGTCCGTATCTTCATGGTTGTGGTCCGTATCTTCATGGTTGTGGTCCATATCTTCATGGTTGGGCTCTATACATTCATGGTTGTGGTCCATATCTTCATGGTTGTGGTCCAAATCTTCATGGTTGTGGTCCAAATCTTCATGGTTGTGGTCCATATCTTCACGGTTGTGGTCCAAATCTTCACGGTTGTGGTCCAAATCTTCACGGTTGTGGTCCAAATCTTCACGGTTGTGGTCCAAATCTTCATGGTTGTGGTCCAAATCTTCACGGTTGTGGTCCAATTCTTCACGGTTGTGGTCCATATCTTCACGGTTGTGGTCCAAATCTTCATGGTTGTGGTCCAATTCTTCATGGTTGTGGTCCAAATCTTCATGGTTGTGGTCCAATTCTTCATGGTTGTGGTCCATATCTTCGTGGTTGTGGTTCATATCTTCTAAGGCTGTTGTCATCCTCCTACTATGTCTCCTTCAAATCTGATGTGTTTTGTTTCGTTATTGTTGCTAACTGGAAGCATACTAATGCGAAAAGGCATGTAGCACCACCTAGTGTCTTGGACTCTAAATAATTGGATTCTCTTGCTGCACATGCAAACTGAGATTTCCCAGAAACTCCAGTTAAATCCTCACCTCAATTATTGACAATCGCTGGACTCGCTGTGACTTAGAGCCCCCCCCCCCAAAGGGGAGAGAGGTATTGTCTATTAATTGTTTTTTTGTTTGTTTGTCAGCATCTCTACACAAAAACTACTGGACCAATTTTCATGACATTTTCAGTGAAGGAATATATCCCATGAAATTTTGGTGAATGTCACGGTTACAAAAAATGTGTTTTCACAATAAGAGATGCGGCAAATCAGGTCAAATGTGTGCGAGGGGATCTGGGTTTGTTGTGCTTGGCACCATTTGTTTTTTCTTTTTTCCCTTTATTTTCATTTTTTATCCTCTTTTGTGAATTTTTTAATCCATGTTTTTCTTCATTTTACTCCTCGCTTTTGTAATTTTTTGCTTTTACTGTTCATTTTTATCCTTTTGTTTATTTTTCTATCCAAGAAGTAGAAATATTTACCTAACATTTGTGATTCCATATTACAGAGAATAACAAAGTGTAGACCAAAATCAACAAATTTGGTGAATAGAGGTCAAAAGGTCAAGGTCACAGTCACCAAAATATGTGTTTTCGCAATGATAAGAGATAGGGTAAATCAGGTAAAATCTGTGTGAGAGGGGCGGGGTTTGTTGTGCCTGGCTCCACTTGTTTTCCATAAGGCTTTAAGCTGTGTTTCCATGTGTGTATGTATAAACACACACACACAGATGATGTCTAATCAGCACTAGTGTCCGTGCAGTTCCATGTGTTCCTGCTACAAAAGGCTGTTTATGTGTCTCCACTGCAGCTCCAGCAGCAGACCCAGCGCTAAAGCACTTCCCTTAGCCTCACTCTGCGCTCTTTTATGACTTTATGAAAAGCAGCAGATTTTCAGGACACTTTGGACCCAGAGGCATGTCATTTACTGAATGAAAGCCTCTGTTTTGTGGACAGTTGAGCCAGTCACAGACATTCATGCCATGACACAAGTGAGGCCACAGTTGAACTGTCACTGCAGACAAGCGTTTACAGCAGAGCAACGCACAATAATGAGCGTTTACAGCAGAGCGCCTTCAGGCAACAACGCACAGTAATAACAATGTGTGCAAGTGTTTAGAGTGAATATTACTGAAAATTAGACACCACCTTCGTTCTGTATGTTACTATGTTATAGGTGAAATTATTAAATTATAAAGTGAAATTATGACATTGTAGGTGGAATTACTACATAAGGTGAAATTATTACATTATGAGGTGAAATTATTACCATAGCTAGAATTATTACACTATATGGTGAAATTATAACATTACAGGATGTTCCATGTCTTTGTCTCTGAAAGTCCAATATCCTACAGGAAACCAGCTCCACGTGTTCATTAGGGTCACTGTTGAATGGAGGTTAAAACTTAGCAGAATAAACTGTCTGTATGACATGAGAACGTGATGATGTATTTATTTACTGTATTGAAAATGCCAGCACAAACAATAGTAGGAAACAGAAAAGGCAGGACATTCAGGAGAATGTGTCCTGAGTCAGGACCTTTAAAGGCTGATGTGAGTGCAGCTCTTCAGTCTGAGCACTGGCCTCTCCACTGACTGGAACAGGCCTGTTATAATGGTAGGTTTGGCCCTGTTTACATGACACTTTTTATTTCTGTTTCATTCAGAATAATTCCTCTTTCAGATGAACCATGGAAGTACGTAATTCCAGTTGAAAATGATCATTCCCAATTAAACTGAATTCAGAATAAAATCAAAATCCAATCTTCAATTTGAATTTGATCATTCCTCTGCCATGGAAACAGTTAATTCCTCTTTAACATTATTTAACTACACAGGCTGTCCATGTGTTGAAGTGTCCTTGGGCTTAGTCTCCCAGTAGGACTGACAGAACCTTAGAACCCTACTGGTGTATGTGTGTGTGTGTGTGTGTGTGTGTGTGTGTGTGTGTGTGTGTGTGTGTGTGTGTGTGTGTGTGTGTGTGTGTGAATGGGTAAATGGTCTGCACTTATATAGTTCTTTTCCACCTTCATGGTGCTCAAAGTGCTTTACATTAGCTTCACATTTACCATTTATTCCTGTCGTTCTGCACATGTTCCTGGTGTCGTGATGACACACACATTCTGCTGTCGGTATTAGTTTGTTGATTCGGCTGATCTGCTGCTTCATAATTATTACAAAAATAAATGCAAACATTATCTGTCCTTTTAGGGGTGTGAATGATGATTCAGAGACGATTCACAATAATTAGTGAACGATTCGTTACAACTCATAAAAATTTGTGTATGATTCAGTAAGATTTGAATTGATTCAATACAAGTTGAGAATTTAACCACAAGGACTTATTTTACTTTGTTACTGAGAAGAAAAAGAAAACACAAATAGAATTTCAAAACTGTATCCTTTTGTTTATTTAGTGTCACAGAGACAATAGAGCAGGAGCTAGTGAACATACATTCACACAAATAAACTGAAGTCTTTACAATATACCTGTAGATAACTAGATAATACCTGTAAATAACTGATATTAATGATAATAAACCTGTAGATAACTGATATTAATGATAATATACCTGTAGATAACTGATATTAATGATAATATACCTGTAGATAACTGATATTAATGATAATATACCTGTAAATAACTGATATTAATGATAATATACCTGTAGATAACTGATATTAATGATAATATACCTGTAGATAACTGATATTAATGATAATATATACCTGTAAATAACTGATATTATTGATAATATACCTGTAGATAACTGATATTAATGATAATATACCTGTAAATAACTGATATTAATGATAATATACCTGTAGATAACTGATATTAATGATAATATACCTGTAGATAACTGATATTAATGATAATATACCTGTAAATAACTGATATTATTGATAATATACCTGTAGATAACTGATATTAATGATAATATACCTGTAGATAACTGATATTAATGATAATATACCTGTAAATAACTGATATTAATGATAATATACCTGTAAATAACTGATATTATTGATAATATACCTGTAAATAACTGATATTAATGATAATATACCTGTAGATAACTGATATTAATGATAATAATGAACGTGATTGCTGTTCTGGGCTTCGGGGTCCTTCACACTTGCATGTTTGATCGGGTCTCACCAGCTCCTACTGAGTCCCATTTCAACGAATGATGGGACTCGCCAGAATGTGCTGAGAATCTTTCCACAATCTCTACACTAAACTCATTTTCTTCTGCACTGGTGTCCTCTTCTGGCCTATTCTATTACATTGCATTCCATTTTGTACTATCAGGACATCCACGGTTGTGGTGCTCGGTGCCGATTGTTTAATTTGTTTGTTTTTTGTTTTTGTTTTGTTTTTTTGTTTCTCCTTTTGTGCTGGTTTGGTTTTCTCCTCTTTTTCTGATCTACTTGTTTATTTTTTTATTTTTTTTATTGATGGACAGTTGGTGGTTGGGAATAACACATCACCTTACAGTCTTTAATTACAATAGCACCACCTGTTGGTTTCTGTCCCCGTTCGTCCTGTCCAGTCTTTGCTTCCTCCGCACATCACTGAGGTGCAGCACTGCACTCACTGGGTTGTAAGGGAGAGTTCTAATGGGGGATGTCTGCTCAGCTTTCGGGGAGGACCGATGATGGTCACACACATGCACTAAATAGTCTAGTATATGTCTGCAAGACTGGAATATGTACTGATCTGAAGCACTGTTGACTCCCCCTCTGTGGGGTTAAAAGATATAAAAAATAAATAAATACATGAATAAAATAAGTGAATGAATAGAAAAATAAAAGCAAAATGCAGACAACTTAGAAAAAGGAAAGAAGAAAAAAAAAAGGGAAGAAGAAAAAAGGGAAAAGAAGAAGAAGGAAGGGAGGAAAAAAGAAAACAATAAACAAAAAAACCTCTATTTGTTACCTCCTTTCCTATCTGCTCATTTGTTTTTAGTTGTTTTTTTTTTGTTTTTTGTTTTTTGTATATATGTCTATGTTTAGTACTTCAGTTATTGATTATTGGTATTGTTATTATTGTTATTGTTATTATTTTATTTATCATCATTTTTGTACTATGCACTATATTACTATAAAATGAATTCAGGTTATTGGGGAAGTGAAGAAGGGGTAGAATTAAATAAGCTTATGCTTCATCCTACTCCCTTTCGGACATGTCATTGTTATTATTATTATTGTTGTATTGATTATTGTTGCACTTTGCACATGTTCGAAATAAATAATTCAAATCAAATCAAATAATATACCTGTAGATAAGTGATATTAATGATAATATACCTGTAGATAAGTGATATTAATGATAATATACCTGTAAATAACTGATATTAATGATAATATACCTATAAATAACTGATATTAATGATAATATACCTGTAGATAACTGATATTAATGATAATATACCTGTAGATAACTGATATTAATGATAATATACCTGTAGATAACTGATATTAATGATAATATACCTGTAAATAACTGATATTAAAGATAATATACCTATAAATAACTGATATTAATGATAATATACCTGTAGATAACTGATATTAATGATAATATACCTGTAGATAACTGATATTAATGATAATATACCTGTAGATAACTGATATTAATGATAATATACCTGTAGATAACTGATATTAATGATAATATACCTGTAGATAACTGATATTAATGATAATATACCTGTAAATAACTGATATTAATGATAATATACCTATAAATAACTGATATTAATGATAATATACCTGTAGATAACTGATATTAATGAAATGTAAAACTGGTAATCTGGTGTGACTAACTTAACAGGTTTGCAAAACTCTGCTCATATTTAAAATACAAAACTTACTTTCGCTCAATAAACACAAAATAAAAGATAAAAATGGCACAAAGTTTAATTATCCCTGCAAATGTGAAAATACACTGAGCATAACACTGAGGTTAGACATAAAATACAGTTTATTACTCTTTTTGAGGAAAATCAACTGAACAACATAATCATGTCTAACACTAATGTCACTGAAACTGTCCACTGATTTGATAAAAACCCTTTCTGATGCTACGCTGGTGTCTGGTTCACAGAGGTGTTTTTAAAGAGATGGCAGCAGTGGGAGGTGTGATTGTCTCTTCCACAACTGGAGTAGGTTAGGGGTCAGAGGTCAGGGGTTAGGGTTTGGAAGTCATGTCTTTTCAGCTAAAGTCAACTCAACAACCAAACAGGACTTAACAAGTAGTGGTTAATATTCAGACTCACCACCAGAGGCTTTGTGAGTCATGTAACTGAAGTACCGGATAACGTACATTAGACCCGTAACCCGACCCATGATTAAGCATTCTCTACCCAGGAGCTCACTGTTGACCTTTACTTTCGGTTAAAACACACACACCATCAGTGTTACTCAGTGATGTCTTGCTAGTATGTGTTCACACTTTTGGAAATCTGTGAGCACATATAAAACTCCCTTCAAACGAAAATGATTCAGGTGTGTGGTTAAACCACGGATCATAGATTAACCATATGAATATGCTTTTATTTTGTCACTTTCGTGTCCGCCTGCATTTCCTTTAACTTTACCTCTGACCGTACCTCCAAAAATCAGTACATAAACCCTCCAATAAGAACCTTTAAAGTGTATACATTTATTTAAAATAAATAGTATGGCATTGTTAAGACACTTGGCCACAGATATAAAGAACAGAAATACAGATTAGCCACCAATCTGTATTGGTATCCTGACCTCAGGAAACCGATTCACGGCCGTAAATCTGGTGTTCTGTCAAAATGTGCATCCCCGTCGAAATTAGCTACCAGCAGCCAAAATTAACAATAATTCACATTATTCCATCAAAATATGTTACTTTGTATTTGCAAATGTTACTATCGATATCATATAATGCTCCCATTATAGGGAGCCTTTTTTTAATATTCTATTTTTCTAATGTTGTATTTCGATTTAGTTACTCAAAAGGTAGGCTATTGTTTGCGTCCGTTGAACTAATAATATGTGCATGATGTTCATATCAATCAAAACTTCAAAACGTCAATATCCAATCTATCGTACGCATGCGATTGCTTATATGATTACTGGTCAAAGGCACGATAAAATATACCCTAACCCAGGGTTCCCCAATTAGATGTCATAAAGGGCCAAATTCTGACCTGGGCACCAAGCCGAGGGCCACGGTACCAATGTGGCACACGGTGGCAGGGAGGGGGGCGCCACAACAGCCCCACTCCAGTGACAATACAGATAATAATGTTGAATCTGCACTTATACATTATACCATTATTAGTTGTGCCCTGGGGTTCAGGAATACTATTTGTCAGGGTCACACAAAGACACCCTGGAAACAAAAGTTGACAACCAACCATTTACTCAAAATAAATATTTGGTTATTACAGTCTGCTCTGAAAGTTGACAGATTTATAACAGCAGCTAGTTAACTCAAAATAAAATGTAAAAAATATACTTTACTAGTCTGCTGGAACAAATCAACAGTAATACAACTGTAACAGCAGCCAGTTGGACATACTTAAATTACCATATTATTTAATTAATACACAATCTACAATATTTACATGGAACAAACATCAAACTGAAATCATATTAACTCATATTCAATTCAATCCATTTCAATTGTATTTATATTTATATATATTTATATGTTTCATACAAACAACGGCACCAATTATCCTTCATACATAAACAAAAACAGAAGAAAAACCCCAAACAATGAATGAATGTGTGTGTCCCGTAGTCACTGATCATGTGTTCTATGAAGCCTGTGAGTTATGAGGACATAACAGTGGTCCGGTTCTGCAGCAGGTGTGTGTGTGTGTGCGTGTGTGTGCACACCTCCAGACACCCACCACATTGGGAAATGGCTGAGTAGTGAGACAAGGACCAGATGACAATGTCCAGTTTAAACATATGTTGCACACTCCAAAAAAGACGAGAGAAAGAAAAAAAAAAGATGGGAAAAAAGAAAAACACATGCGGGGCAGAGATGATGGCGCACTAATGTGACGGGACGGGATGCACCGAGCCATCGGACTGTTCATAGTCAGTTTTACCGATTCAGGTTCCATGGCTCAATATATCTCATATACCACAGACCGATAACTGATTCAAATTGGTTTGTCTTTACACCCCTACTGTCCTTCTACATTTATAGTTTAAACAAAAGCAAAACAGGAACTGGATTCCATCATTTTCATCTGGTAGACACCCAGACGTTGAGTGGGCATTCTGTCCAATCAGAACCCTCTGTATCTCCCAATTAAATAAAATAGAATACACCCATTTCCATTGAAACCTTTATTCGGACTTAACATTTCCATGTAAACACGAAGGAAATGGCTTAATTTTGCATTATTTTATTCAGAATAAATAATTGTGAATTAAACAACCATCATGTAAACGCAGCCACTGAAGGGTTGAAGGCTGATGTGAGTGCAGCTCTTCAGGTTGATGGCAGACTGAGCACAGGCCTCTCCAAGTCTGAAGCTGCGTCACACCAGTTTTCCTGAGGTCAGTGGGTCCGATCTTAGACCTGGAGGAGGTGATGGGGGTCAGTGTGCAGGAAGACAACATGTCTTCTGCTTTCACCTCCTCATGCTTTATCTTCTTGTTTCCTGGCAGCTTGTGTTTGTGATGACCACACGAAAACTTTAAACAATGGATTATTTTCACTGTGCACCCTGTTTACAGTAAGGGAGGGGGGGGGTTACCGGCAGGCATCTTGGGTGGAGTTGTTCCTTTTTTGGAGTTGTGGTACCATGTGATGGAACCAAGGTTATTATTGTTAATGAAAACTATTCAAATGACCACAACTAAAATTGAAAAACATTTTTGTTTACTGAAATACAATAATAACACAATAGGTGTTGCCAGGAACAACAACCCCCACCTCCTCACAAACATTTTAGCTCTTATTGGATATATCCCTCACAAAATGTGAGACTATGGTCAGAGGTCATGATGCCATTTTGGAGCATACATGTAGTTTCCTATGTGTCAACAACTCTCTTTGGACTTACCACAATTTAAAATCACGTCACTTTGATTTTGACCTTTCAAGGTCAATCAAGATCAATGGTCATGGTGCCATTTTGAGGTCCATGCCATATCTGTCAATAATAGTAATGAAGACTCTATCTGCACTGGTTTTTCTTTTAGTCCATTTTAGTTTTTTTTTAGGTATTGACTCAGTGACCCCTGACCTCTTGGGTCAACAATAGGTCAAAATCTATACAAACAAGCTGCAGAATTGCAGGACCAGCATTTGGTGGTCATTGGAAGTATTTAAGATGAAGAGTTCAAAAATTGTGACCTTTGACCTAGAGTCTTCAAATTTGCCCTTCAAGGCAATGATGGCAATGCACATCAACAGTGAGAGCAAAAAGAAGCTATATGCTAAACTGAGTTTAAACTGACATTTCTGATTTGCCCTATGTCTGATCATTGTGAAAACACATTTTGGTGACCTTGACCTTTGACCTATATTCACCTAAATTTAAGGGGGTGTATTCTGGACCAAAACTTCATGGAAATCGTTCCAGTGGTTTTTGTGTAAAGTTGCTGAAAAACAAACAAGACAGACGGATGGACAAAACCCCCCAAAAAACCTCTCGTTTGCGGGCAGGGTCATAAAAAATGACAACTAACTAAAACTATATTGGTTGTTTATGAAACTAAGTAAAATGTATAAAACTTATGGGTCAAAATAACTTCGTTTTCATCTTTGTCGGTGGAGCTAAAGTTGGGAAAAGCAGCAGAAAATGTCCTGTATCTGATTTTATTTGAATATGACTGCGGAAGTTAAAAGATATGAAAAAAGTAAAAGTAATACAAAACCTAAACTAAAACTAAATATTTAGAAAAAAAGGAAAACTCATACAAAACTTGGATACCTGCTCTAAAAAGTCATTAAATCTGAATTAGTTAAAAAAAAAAAAAGTCCAAGAAAAGTCCCAGACTATCATAACCTTGGTTGAATGTGTGTTTATGTGTTTCAGGATGGCTCTGTTGGTAACCTTGACGACCTGGCTCAGGAATACTCTTATTATTACGGCACATCTGTTAGTGATGTGTGTGAAAGGATGGAAGAGCTCCGCAAACGCAAAGTAATTCAGGATACAGAACTGGTAAGTACTTTTGTGTTCTTCTGGAAACTTGTGACACTTTAACACACTCTCCATTCTTTTGACTGATGTAATGGTTTGAAACATGAATATAAAAAAATGAAGAAAATACATAACAAAACACAAGACATGAGACATATAATACATATTCAATAAGGAGTGAGAAGAAGTAGAACTTGTGATAAGCTCCATTCCTTCTCCTTCAATAACTAATAATAATATTCTTGCTAGTTTAAGCATATTTATACTATAATATACCTGTTACTTGTCATTAAATAATTCCGTTTCTGGCTTTATATTATCATGAACAAATCATGTGATTGACAGAAATACATAATACGATGACACATCTATGTAAATACACGCAAATACACATACATCCTTAATTCTGTCCAATATTGTTCCCTTCTCCAAACTCACCTGCTCTTTCTGCACATGCTCAGTTGTGTCCAGGTCATGCTTCGTCTGCACATGCTCAGTTGTGTCCACTTCTGCACATGCTCAGTTGTGTCCAGGTCCAAACTGGATGTTTCTGTAGAAAAACAACCATGAGATGGACATTTTCAAATTTTCCCCTATCCACAAAAACAATAAAAATCATTATCATGTGTTTGTCTAATACAGATTCACATCTTTTCAAACACAACAAATATTTTTCTGCAAATATTTCATGATAATATTGGAAAGTGTGTCAAATTGTAAAGGTGTAAAAAAATCCCCTTCTTTTTATCTGATAGTTACATACAATCTTCTGTGTGTGTGTGTGTGTGTGTGTGTGTGTGTGTGTGTGTGTGTGTGTGTCCATATAATACTAATAATAATGGGGTGTGTTCCTACGGCATCTGTATCCAATCAAAGCTTTTTAGGTTAAATCCATTGTTAATGAACTCTACAGTCACATGATGATTTGTTTCATTCAGGATATTTTTATTCTTAATTCAATGTTTTTTTTCTTAATTCAAGAATGGGAGGGTTACGTCATTTGAGAATACTTTTTTCTTTTCTCTTAATTTAGGATTTTTTTCTGGTTAATGCAAGATTATTGTTTGGCTTGATTCGAAATGAAACAAAATTTAAACTAACTAACTCGAGTTATTTATAAATTTTTGCTTAATAATTTAAGATTGATTTATTTATTGCTTCATTCAATAACAAAAACCTTACTCGGAAGCAGGTAAACTGATGTTGGTTAGATGAGTTCAAACAGATTAGTTCCAGGTCTATTGTCTATAAAAGTTCCTCTGGAGGTGATTCTGTCTGATTTTAATCTCATCACAGATTTGAACTAAAATGACACTAACACACTGAAGGTCACAGTTAGTTTTTACAGTGTTAGCTGCTGATACTTGCTCACATTCATTCAGTGGCTGAAGTGCCTTGCCCAAGGACACAAAGGCACATGACACAGAAGGAGAAGCATTGACCCCGCCCCCCTCTGCTTATTGGTCGACCTCCTGAGCCATCCCGCTACAGCTGCATCTGCATTTACACACGTTCACACTGTTTTTATCAGTGTGTTGTGTCTGTTTATGATGTGTTTGGGCTGATTTCACTGTCCTTGTACTGCGTGTGTGTAACTGTTGTGTACTTTATTATATTATGTTTTATTCTGTTGTGTAGCCTAGTACACCTCCCCGTCTACACCCATGGTAATGACTGTAGTGACAGTATGCAGACGAGGTAAAAATACTCACGTACTGTACTGAAGTACAAGTACAGGTACTGTGTGAAAAAAATACTCTGGTAAAAGTATAAAGTACAGTAAAGGAGTACAAAGTAGATGGAAATCTGCAGTTTTTACCATAAATGAAACTATATGTATTTGACTGTTTTCTAATTCTACTGTGAAAAGTACTGAACTGGGTCTGATACCAGGACCAGTGTGTTGTTCATATTATGGGATGTCCAGTCTCTTCCAGTCTGTTGGGAGAAACTGGGGTGGATGTGGCTCATTTGGTGGAGCGGGTCATCCATTGGCTGAAGGGTCGGCGGTTTGCGTCTCAGCTCTGGCTGAGTTGCAAATGCAACTCAGTAACTCTGTTTATAGCTTCAAAGGATGTAATGCTATTGGTCCAGCTGCAGATACCCGCATACCATGTGATGTGACACTAGACCAGGAGCCAATGGGGAATAGGAATCATAACGATCTTAATAATTGCATTAAACAATAAATAAGAAAACAAAAACTTGTGTTCAGATTAACTTGCTCATGTTCAGTGCTTTACTGCCTTATTTTTTGGGAAAAAAAATAAAGAAAAGAAAAAGAATAGTTAGAATAGTTTTAAAAATTAGCCAAAAAATTAAAGGATGACTTTGACATAAGAACTGGAGCCACCCTAAAATAGCTCTCTTAACGTTCATATTATGGGATGTCCCGTTCCTTCACTTCAGTTTTATTTCTCTTTGTGTTAGTGATGACGGGTGTTTGTGTGTTTCAGGGAAAGGTTGAGTCACTGTCCACATCAGTGCAGCTTCGTTCCCAGATCCAGGTGAGTTTGTCAGATCCCAGGAGAAAGAGCACACTTCCTCATCTTCCACACACATTGATTAAAAAAAAAAAAAAAAGGATGTAGGTGGCTGTCATGATGTGATTTTTTTACAATGTGTACATTTTAGTTGGTGTTCAGAATTTTTTAAAGATCATGGTCAAATGAACTCTAAAAATATTGTCATATTTTGTAACACGAAGTTCAAAGTGTGTTTGTAAAAAGCCCACCTGGACACCAGAGGGTTAATGATTATTACCACTCCATATTCATTTGTTTTTCTTCTTTCACATCAGGAATCTCTTGGACTCAGCAGTAACACATCCACCCCAGAGACAGATAGAAGGTAAAACCTATTTTTAACATTTATTTCTCTGTTGTTTTTAATTTTAATTTGTATTTCACAATGGTTCCTTTAACTTGGGAACAGTTCTGAGGATGTTGTTTTAACATTTATGTTAAAACAACATCCTGTGGGCCTATGAACAGAGTCTTAGTGACTTCTTATTTCTCTGTTTCAAAGTGATTAGACATTAGAAAAGGCCAGTATCAAAGCAATGTTAAATAAATGAGTTTTTAAAAGGGATTTAAAAGTCTTGGGGTCTGAGCAGTGACGAATAGTCAGGGGGGGAGTGAGTTCCAGAGCTTTGGGGGGGGGGTGGGGGGGTTCGGTGATTGGTTTTGGGTGGCGGAGTCAGGAGGGGGGCAGAGGAGGGTTGAAGGCTGTGGGAGGGCTCATGAGGCTGAAGGAAATCAGTGAGGTAGGGGGGCGGGGCCTGGCGATGGAGGGCTTTATGGGTGAAGAGCAGGATCTTAAATAGAATTCTGTTTGACAAGGAGCCAGTGGAGATCAGGAGGTCAGATTTGTCACTGTTGAGTTTGAGAGGTTTTTATTTTAGACAAGCAGTTGGAGAGGGTGGAGGAAGTGATGGTTTTGGAGGAAATTTAAAGTTAAACCTCATCTGCATAATAGTGACATTTTAGACCATGGCATCGGATGATATTGCCAAGAGTAGATGATGAGAAGTAGGGTACCAACCATTGAACCTTGGGGGACACCTTTGGACAGGTGAGCAGTGGAGGAGAAATGGTACTTTAGTACTTTAGTAGAAGTTCATCTCATTGTGTGAAAAAATAGAGAGACTCAACACTAAAGCAGACATTTATATTGTCAAAGGGGTTGTACGTGTGTGTGCGCGCACGTGCGTGTGTGTGTGGACTGTTAAAGCTCATCTGATGTGAAAAAGCCTCTTTTGTCAGTGTGATGCTGCAGTGGACTGACCTGTGTTCACTTTCCTGTGTTTGTGCTGACGGTCGCTGACTGTTGGAGAACAACTCTGTGACTTTCATCTGAAACAACCACACACACACACACACACACACACACACACACACACACACACACACACATGCTTAAGGAAATGATGGAAGAACTGGGAGGATGAAGAAAACAAGTGTGGACAACAGCTACTCTTCTGTTCAGTGGTTTGTTTACAGCTGTGTGTGTGTGTGTGTGTGTGTGTGTGTGTGTGTGTGTGTGTGTATAATATATATTGATTCCTAATATTTTTCCCCAGGTTTCCAGTGCACAAGTCCAGTTCTGATGATGGATCTGGAGGTAAAAGGTTTAGTTTTTAACTCCATTTTGTACAAATGTGTTGTTTTGTCTTTATGTTAAACTTTAACCCAAGGCTAATTCTATAGATATGTTTTTGCTTTTGTTTTATTTTTTGGTTTTGTGAATTTTACTGGATTTTAGCATGTTTTGTATATTTTTTCTACATGTTTTTTTTTTGGGAGGGGGGTTTGTTTCTTTGTGTATCTATTGGGGGAAATTTGAGTAGAAAAAATAAATCTGAGGCAGAACATTCAACTGATAAAGTGAGTTTGATCATGATTAAACAAAATGTATCCAAAGGCAACTGTGTGATTAATCTGATTAATCATTTAACATTATTATTATTATTATTATTATTATTATTATTATTATTATTATTATTATTATTATTAATAATAATAATAATAATAATAATAATAATAATAATAATAATAATAATAATAATAATAATAATAATAATAATGTTCTATTGTGTGGATATTTGTGTTTTTCTCTTTGCATAAAACAAACTTAAATCCTGTTTTTATGTAGGAAAAATGGATGGAAAAAGAAAGTCCAAATCATTTTGGCTTAGTTTCCGTAAGCCGCAGAAAGGAGCTGTACATTCCTTTTCCAAAGGTACGTTCATTTTAACCATATGAAAAACATAAATGTGTTCTAGTGAAGTTTTAACTGTGTTTTACTAAGGTTTTAACTGTGTTCTAGTGAGGTTAACCGTGAGGTTTTCAGTCTTTGTACACTATTCAACCTTTGAATAGTTTAGTGATAGTAAATACTAAGTACTGCTTCTAGGCTAATACACTGATATGACTAATAGGACTAGCTTTGTACAAACAATGGAAAGTTAAATAAATCCAATTAACAATCAATTAAACTATGCTTTACATAATGCACCATGTTACTACATTTTCAAAAAAAAATCTGTTACAAGTGTATTTTCTAATAATCTTCACAAAATGTAAGAACTTATTATGGAATGCAGTGAAATGTATTACAAAATGCATCGGAACACTTTATTACAAATGAAATAAAAAAGGTGTTACATTTTGGATGTTTATAACGATATGTGGCAGAACAGTGTTTCTGTACTAAATTCTTGTAAATAATTGTATATAATAGAGATACTGCAGTTTTAAAGTGTTCTGCTACTGTTTTTGTGAAATCTTTGTCAAGTTACAAATATTGTTTTCAGTGTTTTTCACTGTATTTTTCCAATTTATACAGTTCATTGGTGAATGACTCGAAATAAGTAAAACATAGGAAGCTGGAACATAGACACAGAACAAACACAAATATTTAAGCATATGTAAAATAGTTAAGTCTATTCATAGAATCTCATAAAATTTTATTCTGAACATCGACAGTTGTTTTTCATCGTAAATATCAAATTTGAAGTGTTCATTGTTTTTATGCAACTCACACTTATACACTTTTATACAAATTATTTTACACATTTATTTCATATATTAATGATGATTAATTAAGGGGACAAATATTGAAAGTTAATTTCTTTAAAAAAAAACTCAGAAAGATCAAGACATCAACATTATGAAACTTAACATTAATTATTGAGACCCTTGAGACCAGACCATGTCTTTACATAACAGTTTAAATCTGTCCACATTTGGACATTGGGCACTTAAAAAAAATGGGTAACCCTTTATAATACCTGCACACAACCCACTATGTATTAACCTTTTCTTTTTTTTTTTTTTTTTTTTTTTTTACTTATTTGTTAATGGTTTGTTCATACACAATTTATTATGAACAAAGCATTTGTTCTTCTTTTCTAAGAACAAACCATTTGTAGCCATGTGATTAAATAAGCAACACATCAATAAACAAATAGGTAATAGGTAACAAATGATCAAACCACTTACACATGGGTAACAAATGGTTAATACATAGTGGATTGTCTGTAGTTTTTATAAAGTGTTATCCAAAAATGTCATAATAGTCGTCATTAAAGGGATAATGACCTGCTTTTATTTTGAAGTTCTGTTTCCTCTGAACTGATAATCCTCCTCTCAACTGTTTGAATATTTAGTTATAATTGTTTATTTTTGGCCTTGTCTTTGACATGATGATGTGTGTGTGGGTGTGTGTGACAGGTGACGATGTTGGTTTTGTGGCCAGTGACATCACCATGAGTGATGAAGAGCGCATCCAGCTGATGATGATGGTGAAGGAGAACATGATTTCTATAGAAGAAGCCCTGGCACGGGTAGGACACGTGACATGTGTAAACGTCTGCTCATGTCACTTTATTTCCTTCAATTTCCCTTTTAGAAGGACATCTGTAGCACCTAAAATTTTATCATTACACCTTACCTATAATGTAACAATTTAATGTAGAATTTAATAATTTCTCTTATAACATAAAACTGTCAAATGTAATTTAATAATTTCACCCAATAATGGCGTCATTTCACACAATATTGCAATCATTTCACACTGTAATATAATAATTCACCCTATAATGTAAAAAAAAAATCACCTTTAATGTAATAATTTCACCTATTTTATAAAGTCACCTATAATGTAATGACTTAACCTTTAATGTAACAATTTCATGTATAATTTAATAATTTTACTTGCAACATAATAATTGATCCTATAATTTGTTAATTTCACCCTATAGTGGAATAATTTTACTCAATAATGGAATAATTTCAGCCTTCAATGTTAGAATTTCACCTATAATACATAATAAGTTCACCTATATAATGTACTAAAATATCCTGAATAACATTGTAATACATTTTTTACCAATAATGTTAAACCTTATTACATTATTGTGGATTTATAAAATTTTCAGGTGGGTCTTTTTTCCAAGCTGATAATGTAAAGTGTACAGGTAATATCATATAAATGTTAATTTTCAGTCACAGCTTGTACCTCATAAGCCACGCCCCCTTTACATTTTAAGCCACGTCACTAAGCAAGCCCCCTTTTTACCCAGTAAAGGTGGCATTCAAATTTTTTCTTGTTTGTTTTTTTCTTTTGGCTTAAAGCAGGAGTCTGCAGTATTTTCTGTTGTCATATGTCCCATTTTTGGAGTTGTACATGATTTATCAGAACTCTTGAAGTTGAATATGGCTACCTCTGTAGTCACAAAATGCAAAATATGCCAACACGTCTACGTGCGTGCCAGATGTCTGAGCACGACTCCTCATTCCTCAACTCACTGGTGTCATTGGCGAACACATCAAACTGCACCTGCAAAACATGTCTTATTAAAAAAACAAGGCATATCACTACAGCTAATTCCATGCAGGCTGCTGTGCTGTGGTCCTTCTCAGATTGAGAAGCAAATCCCATCAGTAGTTAAAGCAAACAAACACCCTTCCCCAGACAAATCGTAACAGCAAAGGAAGATGGCCAACAGACCAGTGTGCCAAATAGGGAGCCTAAGTGACGCGATTCTATTTCGGGTCGATTTTCGGGCAATGGGACCTAAGTTCCATAAAAAAATTAAAGCACTCACTTTGGACAGGCATCCAAAGTTACGTTAGGTTTTATGTCAGAGTAAGTAATGGACTACAACGTTCGTCTCACAAATATGACGTCACCACCAAGCTTCACCATCAAACTCTTTGAAAATAGTTGTGACTTTGGCGAGCTTCACCTCCTTCTTTCAAGACGAAGGCAAGAGCATCAAACGTGGAGAAAACCACTTTAAATCGGGGCATGTGGAAAGTGGCAGTTACTCCGGGGGAGAGATAGTTGGTCGAGTGAGAGCCAGCATGCGGGACAAGCTCTCGTGAGGCGGGAAGCGGTAGAGGGAACATGTGGAAATGGTGTTGTGATTACACCGGGACACAAAGCACACAGGCATTTACAAATGAAAAATAGAAAAGGTGGTATACGGTTTAGAAAAGTTTGCAGGGAAAGATTCTGCTGTGACGTCAGCCATGCGACGTCTGATATGTAGTCCAAACAGAGTCCAAATAATGACATATTTTTACACGATAATAAATCACAAAACATGTATCAAAGAAACTCCAAATGCACATCATTGGTTATGATTTTAATTGAAGTACAGCAAATGTGTGATTCAGGGCATAAAGTAAAGTGGAGCAGAAAATAATTATTTTATCCTCATCCACTCTCATGTTAAATTTTTACAAATTTAGGCCCAGTGGACCGACCAGAAAGGGCGGAGACTTAGGCTCCCTATACTGACAAAAAACACACACACACAATGCCACAACCATGTACAGTACAGTAGGTAGCAATATTCATTAGCCATATAGCCATATATAGGGCAGCTGTGGTTCAGTTGGTAGAGTGGGTCGCCCAATGACCGAGAGGTTGGCGGTTCGCGTCCTGGCTCTGGCAAGACACTGAACCCTGGCTTAGGCCCCCAGTAGGACTGACCTTAGACCTTAGAAACCTACTGGTGTATGAGTGTGTGTGAATGGGTGAATGTGAGGCTAATGTAAAGCGCTTTGAACCATGAAGGTGGAAAAGAACTATATAAATTTACCATATAAGCACATAGTACCTGGAGCCACACTGTGCTGTATGGTTTAGACGTTACCCTGCACAAACACACCTGATTCACAACAGTGGGTCATTATCAGGCTTCAGCAGAGCTTGATAACGAGCTGATCATTTGAATCAGGTGTGTTGGAGCAGGGTGACGTCTAAAACATGCAGGAAGTCCAGAGTTGAAGACCCCTGGCCTACACATTAGCCACAACCAAACACTAGCTCAACTAAAGTTTTTGGAATTTTTGTTTTGTTTTTTTGCTTCATTCAAGATTATTTTGGCATAATTAAATGTGTTTACATTAAATTTGTTTTTATTCCTCGTAGCTGAAAGAGTTTGAAATTCAGAACAGACAGACGTGCAGACATGAGCCCACAGACTGGAGCGACCCCTACCATTCAACTGCAACAGAGGCCTTCAACTGCAGCGTAAGTTCTGTTCAACTACAGCGTGAGTTCTGTTCAACTACAGCGTAAGTTCTGTTCAACTGCAGCGTAAGTTCTGTTCAACTACAGCGTGAGTTCTGTTCAACTACAGCGTGAGTTCTGTTCAACTACAGCGTAAGTTCTGTTCAACTACAGCGTGAGTTCTGTTCAACTACAGCGTAAGTTCTGTTCAACTGCAGCGTAAGTTCTGTTCAACTACAGCGTGAGTTCTGTTCAACTACAGCGTGAGTTCTGTTCAACTACAGCGTGAGTTCTGTTCAACTGCAGCGTGAGTTCTGTTCAACTACAGCCTAAGTTCTGTTCAACTGCAGCGTGAGTTCTGTTCAACTACAGCGTGAGTTCTGTTCAACTATAGCGTAAGTTCTGTTCAACTACAGCGTGAGTTCTGTTCAACTACAGCGTAAGTTCTGTTCAACTACAGCGTGAGTTCTGTTCAACTATAGCGTAAGTTCTGTTCAACTGCAGCGTAAGTTCTGTTCAACTGCAGCGTAAGTTCTGTTCAACTACAGCGTAAGTTCTGTTCAACTATAGCGTAAGTTCTGTTCTGTTCATTTCATTTGAACTGGAAATAAAACATATACTTGTTTAGATTTATGTTTTTGTTGTTTATGTTTATGTTCACTGTTGATGGTGTGTACATCACTTACAGTCACATCTAAGTCCATAGGTTGGTTTCACGTGACGTCACATTGGTATAAAGTCAGCGTGCGAGTGTCAGATGGGGGTCAGGAAATGAATCCGAGTCATTTGTACATTGTGAAAATGCCTACGTGTTGTGCAGTTTACAGCTGCGCTAATCGAACTAACTGAGATAAGGAGAAGTGATTTTTAGAGTACCAAAGATTATAAGTCATAAAGGTGATAAATGGAAAAATCTCAGAGAAAATCGCTGTAAAAAGTGGATTTTAAATCTGCATTTGCGGTTTGCTAATGCCTGTGTGTGCAGTGACCACTTTGTCAGAGCTATGTTTGAATGCTAACTTTTTTTGTGGATTTTTTTGTGGCTGTGTATAGGTTGTCGTTAAATGCTCATGTTGTAATATGGACTTAATTGGGATTCCATAGGCATACCTAGCGGCATGTTTGTTTACATTAGTCGCTACTGCTAGCTGTGACTAATGTAGACAAACATGCAATATATCTTGATGTCGCATCTTTACAAATAAAACACTCACCCTGGCGAAGACCAAACAATAGTTATCGCTGAGCCTTTTGGTGCCAAGGTTGTGGACCCTCCCGCTGACAAAAAAGTTACATGCCTCCAAACTTTTATATGCTTTCATCTGCTGCTTTGTGTAGGAGCATGTATATAGGACCAGGTAGTTAATATCCACAGCCTCCATTGTTGGCAAATCTTTGAGTTCTGTTGAAAATTCATTTATTTTCATAAAATACGAGTCACGTCCAATACATTTTTTAACTAACTGTATGTATCTCTGTTTTGACACTGGATCTAAATTAGTACAATACGCATTCTCTTCATAGGTTCCCTCCATAGCGGCATAGTACATAGTTTCTTCCTGACCACCACCTGAATTTGTGATGTCATCATAGTCACGTGACTGAAACCTACCTATTGGCAGAAATCGGGCTAAAGATTAAAATGGAGTTTTCCAGAAATCTGAGTTTACATGAGAGCGAACATTAAATTGACTGCATTTATATGTCTTAGCTGCCCATGTGTGTAGACGTACAGGGGAGGGGAGGGTGTCATAGATAGATAGCGATATGGCTCCAGGCGCCACAGCTCTCGACATGTGACTTTTGCTCCTGGGCAAATCTCATTTTGTCCAGGTCCTCTGGTTTTACTAGCTGCACTGCCCTGGCTACTTGCATCTCCTCCTCCCTTCCTCACTTCCGCCTGCACAATGCCTCGCCTGGTCCTTGCATTAGCACCAGGTTTGAAATTGTGCGTAGTCCAGATGCATTGGTTGCCAACTATGTCCCGCAACTTCAGGGAACTGATGGCCTTTTCCACAGCTGCGTTCGCAGCCCACTTACATCCAGACCTGGTTGTAAATGCAGTGTCTTGCCCAAGGACACTTTGACATGTGGACAGCCAAAGCTGGGATGCAAACCGCCAGCCCTTCAGTCAATGTGTGACTTTATCTACCAACTGAGCCACAGAAAATCAAATATCGGGTCAGACATGACTCAGTTGGTAGAGCGGGTCATCCAATAATATAGTGTTGGCAGTTCAAATCCCCTCTTTGTCCTAATCAGTCTGTTGTGTCTTTGGGTATGACATTTCACCCTCCTTGCCTCCAGTGTCACTCACACTGGTGTATGAATTCAGAGGTGTAAAGTCTCAGTCTGCCTCAGGACAAGTGTGGATACATATGTAGTTTACCATCACCAGAGGGAGTATGTGAGAGTGAATGAATAATGGGCCACTAATGTAAAGCGCTTTGAGTGGCCAAGTGGTATGTATATATATATAGATGGATAGATAGATAGATAGATAGATAGATAGATAGATAGATAGATAGATAGATAGATAGATAGATAGATAGATAGATAGATAGATAGAATAGAATAGCCACTTTATTGTCACAAATATCCACCATCTAATAAAAAATACAAACCGTCCAATATATACGTAAATGCACAGAAGAAGACGACTTCATGGGTTTCTGTGAAGATAATTACAGTAATTTGTGATTTAAAACACAGGAGAAATGAAGATAAATACTGTAAATACTGGTTATTTTTTATCTTAGTTTTGTTCTATTTCAATCAGCAAAGTTGCTGCTGTGTTAAAAGGCACTGTTAGGAAAAAAATCTGTTCAGGTACATACATGTAACTACATTTATAGTTCAATATCATTATGTACATGCAGTAAATATCAGAATTTTCAACATAGATATCTGCGGCTTATAAACCGGTGCGGTTTATAGTCCAAAAAATACGGTAAACGTCTGTACTTTGTACTACTTACATTTATATAAATATTTGTACTTTTACTCCTTACATTCTCAAAATAGACCTGTTACTTTTTCAAACTAAACAGATGTGACAGAAAAATTTGTCACTTTAGAGAGAATCTGTGACTATATATAATAATGCTGACTTTTTTTATCACATAGTTTTGAATTTCATGTCATAATTATGCTTTTTTTATCTTATAGGTATGACTTTTATCTCATAATGATTACTTTTTATCTTGGTTGTTATTTTTTTCCTCCCATTTTTTCTACATTTCCTGTCCATATCCACAGGTGTCAGACATTAGACCCGGCGGCCAAATCTGGCCCATAGGATGAATAACAATAAAGATATTAATGGTGTAAAAATGATTTGAATTCAAGTTCTACATACAGGAAAATTAGCTCTATATTGGGTCAGAGTAGTAAAATATGATCATAATTACCAATAAATAATGAAAACGGCAAATTTTAATGTAAAACAAAATTACATGAAAATATTTATATGAACAAACCATTCTTTTACAAAAACCTAAATGCATACCTGAAAAATATGAACCAGCTTAAATAGCTGAAGAGAAGTAAGTGTCATTTTACAAATATTCTGCCTGTTATTAAATATT
Source organism: Siphamia tubifer (assembly GCA_020466265.1). Taxonomy (NCBI): domain Eukaryota; kingdom Metazoa; phylum Chordata; class Actinopteri; order Kurtiformes; family Apogonidae; genus Siphamia; species Siphamia tubifer. Next base: position 13,385,374 of record JAIVEL010000024.1, on the reverse strand, counting down.
TAGTGTATTTGTAATGGAAATGTCAGTTGTTCTGCACATGTACAAGTGACAAACTGCTAGAGGCAGAAAATGATTAAAATGTCAATTGTTTTTCTTAAAACATGTCCAGTTGTTGATGTTCTTCTCAAGATTTTGAGCGTTAAAAAAAAGGCAAATGAACTTCTAACTACTATGGCCCATTTTCTACACCTTCATAGATGTTTACTTTAAAATGTTTCCTATAAATAAGAAAATACAACTGCATTACAGTGTTTATTTTGTTAAATAGCCTTGCAAGCAAGGATGCTAGATGGAAAACTGCCAGTCATACTTGTTGATGTCCTGCTACATCACTCTGTGTGATTTATATGACGTAATTATGTTACAATGTTAATCATTGCAGTATATTATATTATATATTATATATAAATACATTTTATTTATATCTTGCAGATTTTTTAAGCTTACCAGGGATGTAATAAACAAATGAGATAGTTACAGATAAAGATTGGACATTTGAATTTTCCCCAGATAAGCCTAAACATGCAGCTTTGGGGGCCCCTGGTGGCTTTGGGGCCCTATGCATTGGCGTAGTTTGCATATAGCAAGAAACAACCCTGAAGAAGAACAATCAGTAAACAAATGCATCAGGAATGAAGCAGATGTAGTAGGACAACAACACCCAGAGAAGATATGGACCACAACCATGAAGATCTAGACTACTACCATGGAAATATGGACCACAACCATGAAGATATGGACCACAACCATGGAGATATGGACCACTACCATGGAAATATGGACCACAACCATGGAGATATGGACCACAACCATGGAAATATGGACCACAACCATGAAGATATGGACCACAACCATAAAGATATGGACCACAACCATGAAGATATGGACCACAACCATGGAGATATGGACCACAACCATGAAGATGTGGACCACAACCATGGAAATGTGGACCACAACCATGGAAATATGGACCACAACCATGAAGATATTGACCACAACCATGGAAATATGGGCCACAACTATGCAGGAGCTCAGTATATTTAGTACACACTTTCTGAAGGGGGTGTGTCTACGCTAGTCTGTAATGGAGCTAAGGTTGGCACCATCACATGTGCGGACAAGCTCCATTAGAGCCACATGATCTGACTTGGTTCGTCATACTTCTAAAATTATATTATAGTCAAGGTATAAACATGACTTTAAGAACTTAATTTTTTTCAGACTAAAGCTGAATATGTTTAAGTGCATGTAAACATACTGACCGTTACTGCTCATGCTCAGAGGTGCAGTGTCCGGTGCCTCTGTCTTTCTGTCCCTGTGTTGAACTCAGGTCACTGTAAAGCCCTTCTCTTCTAACTGCAGTCACACTGCAGACTTCTATTCATGTCAGTCAAAGCCACTAAAGCTCTATTGTTCTCTAGTCAGTGTGTGGACTCAGCACAGGTTCCTGTTCTGCAGCACACAGCTGTTTTGTACAGGAGTGGGCCGATCTGGGGCTCACAAAGAGGGGTGGGGGGGGTGGGGGGGGTGATCAATTGGCTCATTGGGGTGGGGGGTGATTAAGGGGATCACAGACAGGGGGTGGGGTGATCAAGGGCTCAGGTTCAGGACAGGTCTAGATGTCCTGAACCTGTCACTTTTATTTTTATCAGTCACGACCTTGTACAGTCTAGAAAGAAAGAAATGATCATGGCAATGAGCAAGGGATAATGCATGGCACACGAGTTACTATCAGAAAAATATGGTGTTGAATACAAGTGTTGTCCTGTTCTTGCAAATAAATACTGAAAATGAAGCTCACTGAAACCGCTCCTTGTTTTCTAAAAACCAGCACAGAGGAGTTAACCCCGGGATAAAATACTTATTATGGCCCTGGAGATTTTGTACGAGAGGAGGACGGTGATTTCCCCTGATTTCCTGACTACAGTCAGGATAACATCAGGATAGGTTAACATTGGATAAGCTAGCAGTTACAACGAAGTGAATAAAGTGGCCGAACTACCTGCGGAGTGATATGGTACAGTGAATCTGAAGTGACAAAACCCGTTGCCATGGGCAGCAGGCATTAACGGCGAAAAAAATCCGCCCGCTGACGTCATTCAAAGTGAACGGGACGTTCTAGAGGGCCATAGAATAAAAAAATTAATATTACTGTAACAGCTGTTTGTTATTGGTATAAGCACAGGCACCTTTTAACATTCACTTGGACACTTTTCACTTCTTTTTTTGCACTGAAAGGCACACAGCACTTTATACAGCATATTTGCACAGCAATAATTGCACACAATTGGTTTTAAAAGTATTTAAAAAGACAATAACCAATAACCGGCTGTGGATCAGTTGGTAGAGTGGGTCGCCCAATGACCGAGAGGTTGGCGGTTCGCGTCCCGGCTCTGGCTGTCCACATGTCGAAGTGTCCTTGGGCAAGACACTGAACCCTGACTTAGGCCCCCAGTAGGACTTACCGTAGACCTTAGAAACCTACTGGTGAATGGGTGAATGAGAGGCTAATGTAAAGCGCTTTGAGCACCATGAAGGTGGAAAAGCGCTATATAAATGCAGTCCATTTACCATTTAATCTTCCTCCAGGCAGGTGATTGGTTGCTGCTTGGCCCTGGGGAAAGGGATCATACATTGGATTAAACCTGTGTGCAATATTAGTAGTGGATTTGTTTTAGTGTTTGTGTGTTAGTGGATGCAACTGCCTCTGCACTTTGCACTTTTACAACACCTGCACTTTGACTAATGCACTTGCACTATAGACTATTGTAAAGGGAAAAAGACATTTAAAAAATGTGGATCACATCATCTCCTGCCACTGGCCTTTCGTAACAGTAACTAATAATAATAATAATTTCATTTCCTACAGTCTAAGTGGTCACTAGTGCTGTGTTTAGTGAAAGGTGCTTTATGTGGTTTTTTTAGCCTTTTTTGGGATATTTTTCTCTGTAGATAAAACTTACTGTAAACCTTCAAATGTTCTCTTTTCACAGGGTGATTTCCAAACCACTAGTATTTAATTTAATCATGTATGGAAAATAGAAAAACCTTGTCAGACCTGCAGTAAATATGGAACAGATGTTTACGTGGCCTTCATCATCGTGGTTACCCACCACAAATTTATAATAAGCTAAAGGTGGTTAGCCTTGCAGCTTCAAGTTCTTTTCATATTTATAGTCTGAGTGACAGAATAGTTTGCCATAGATGAAAAAAAAATTATGCTATTGTTTGAAAGATAATTAATAAAAGCCTATTCATCAAATAATTATTTTTAGCATCATGAGCTGCCGGATACGGAACAGGATGAGTCAGTATCATTCCGAAGACTCCACAAACTGGTCAACTCAACACGAAAAGCCAGGAAGAAACTGGTGCGACACAATGAGTGGAAGAAGGCCGGAGCAGACGGTAACCAAACAACGTTTGACTTCTGCATCTTATGTTTGTCTGCTACATGTTATAGACTGTGCAAAATGGCTTAGGATGCTCCAGTGCAATGTTACTTTCGTTAACAAAATTAACAAAATGACCAGAATTAGAATAAAAAACAAACATTTTCATTAACTGAAATAAATAAAAACTATTGCTGTCAAATATAAAATACCACATTTTATATTTGACCACACCACCACAGGCGCCCCCCTCCCTCACTGACCTCCTACTGCCTCATGACCCCTTCCACAGCGTCTGATCCTCTTCTGCCCACTTCTTCGCCCTGTCGCCCAAAACCAAGCACCGAACCTGGGGGGACAGTCTTTTCTGTAACCGCCCCATACCTCTGGAACTCACTCCCCCCAACCATCTGTCACTGTTCTGACCTCAACACAGTTAAATCCCTTTTAAAAACTCATTTATTTAAGATTGCTTTTAATGTTTGATTACTTTTATTCTCTCTGTTTTAATGTGATTGCTTTGTTTTCTGCCAGCACTATTCAATTCAATTTCAATTAAAATTTTCAATTAAAAATAATTTAATTGAAATTGAATTGAATTTTATTTATAAAGCCCCAAATCCCCAAGTCCTCTCACAGGGCGTAACAGAAACCGCAATCAAGATTAAGATTTCATATTTAATTGAAATTAATCCAAAACAAGCCTGTGAATAATCTGATTAAGTAACTGAGTCTTTTGACCGCTCAAAGGGATAGATCAGAGTCCTGCACGGTTCTGATTTTGACAAACCGCAACCGCCCGTACCCGTCATGTTCAAACCCGTATCCGACCCGTTTTCCGACGAAAAAAAAATTACAAATCCGCACCCGAACCGACCCGCTATAAATGAACCCAATATCCAACCCGAACCCGGAAGAAAATGTCAGTTTAAATACAAAATGTATTGCCACGAATATACTGAACAGTAACATAGCCAAGGCAGAGCCAAATGAAAATGTTGTTAAACAGGAGAAGACAAATAATAAATTCAAAAGCTATTTTTATCTGTGAGCTCACGCGCACGCACACATACACACACACACACACACACACGCTTGAAAAACGGAAGAAGGAAGCCGACAGGAGGCAGCTATACAAGTCCAAACTAAAGAACAGTTTTTAGCCTATGAACCGCAAATTAGACCCGCGATCACCCACGTCCGACCCGAACCGAACCCGTATCCGACACAGCACAACATTTTTCACCGGTTTCGTGAAAATCTGCGGTTCACCCACGGGTCACCCGCGGGTACCCGAACCCGTGCAGGACTCTGGGATAGATTCCCAGAGCAGTGGTCCTGGTCTGTCACTACTAAAATGTTGTGTGGTTCCTCTGCAGACGTGTGTCTCTGTGCAGATGTAGGTGGTTCTCTGTTTTCCGTCGTCCAGAAGAACATTTGTCCTGTGGACGTCCTGGCCTCGGCTCTACAGGAACAGCTGACCTCTGACAGAGACTGGGAAAGCTCCAGCACCACCTCCCCCTCCTCCAGCAGCCTGGACACCTGCAGCAGCACCACCAAGCCGCACTCCAGGGGGCACAAGGCTGGCAGCACAGCCGGCAGCGGGCCCCTACACCAGGACAGCAGCTCTGTGGGCGGGGCCACAGAGTCTGCCGAAGGGAGCGCCTCCTTTTCAGAGACCGAAGGAGTGAATGAGGAGGAGGAGGAGCCTAAAATGGCCCGCTCAGTGACCGATGGAGAACTGCGCTTCCGTGTCCTCAGCCCACTGACCAGCCATGGGGTGAGTACAGACCAGCCCCTCAGCTAGAGTTACAATGCTAACTTTAACAGACAACTGAGGTAGAGCTATGACGCTAACTTTAACTGACAACTGAGGTAGAGCTATGACGCTAACTTTAATAGATAACTGAGGTGGAGCTATGACGCTAACTTTTAACAGACAACTGAGGTAGAGCTATGACGCTAACTTTAACAGACAACTGAGGTAGAGCAATGACGCTAACTTTAACAGACAACTGAGGTAGAGCTATGACGCTAACTGTAATAGATAACTGAGGTGGAGCTATGACGCTAACTTTTTACAGACAACTGAGGTAGAGCTATGACGCTAACTTTAACAGACAACTAAGGTGGAGCTATGATGCTAACTTTAATAGACAACTGAAGTGGAGCTGTAATGCTAACTTTAACAGGCAACTGAGGTAGAGCTATGACGCTAACTTTAATAGACAACTGAGGTGGAGCTATGATACTAACTTTAATAGACAACTGAATTGGAGCTATAATGCTAACTTTAACAGGCAACTGAGGTAGAGCTATGACGCTAACTTTAACTGACAACTGAGGTAGAGCTATGACGCTAACTTTAATAGATAACTGAGGTGGAGCTATGACGCTAACTTTTAACAGACAACTGAGGTAGAGCTATGACGCTAACTTTAACAGACAACTGAGGTAGAGCAATGACGCTAACTTTAACAGACAACTGAGGTAGAGCTATGACGCTAACTGTAATAGATAACTGAGGTGGAGCTATGACGCTAACTTTTAACAGACAACTGAGGTAGAGCTATGACGCTAACTTTAACAGGCAACTGAGGTAGAGCGATGAAGCTAACTTTAACAGACAACTGAGGTAGAGCTATGACGCTAACTTGAACAGACAACTAAAGTAGAGTATGACGCTAACTTTAACTGATAACTGAGCTACAGCTTTGATGCTAACTTTATTAGACAACTGAGGTGGAGCTATAATGCTAACTTTAACAGACAACTGAGGTGGAGCTATGATGGTAACTTTAACAGACAACTGAGGTGTAGCTATGATGCTAACTTTAATAGACAACTGATGTGGAGCTATAATAATAACTTTAACAGACAACTGAGGTGGAGCTGATTTACCTTTAATAGACAACTGAGGTGGAGCTATGATGCTAACTTTAACAGACAACTGAGGTGAAGCAATGATGCTAACTTTAACAGACAACTGAGATAGAGCTATGACGCTAACTTTAACAGACAACTGAGGTGGAGCTATGATGCTAACTTTAATAGACAACTGATGTGGAGCTATAATAATAACTTTAACAGACAACTGAGGTGGAGCTGATTTACCTTTAATAGACAACTGAGGTGGAGCTATGATGCTAACTTTAACAGACAACTGAGGTGAAGCAATGATGCTAACTTTAACAGACAACTGAGATAGAGCTATGACGCTAACTTTAATAGACAACTGAGGTGGAGCTATAATAATAACTTTAACAGACAACTGAGGTGGAGCTGATTTACCTTTAACAGACAACTGACGTAGAGCTATGATGCTAACTTTAACAGACAACTGAGGTGAAGCAATGATGCTAACTTTAACAGACAACTGAGATAGAGCTATGACGCTAACTTTAACAGACAACTGAGGTGGAGCTATGATGCTAACTTTAACAGACAACTGAGGTGGAGCTATGATGCTAACTTTAACAGACAACTGAGGTGAAGCTATGATGCTAACTTTAACAGACAACTGAGGTGGAGCTATGATGGTAACTTTAACAGACAACTGAGGTGTAGCTATGATGCTAACTTTAATAGACAACTGATGTGGAGCTATAATAATAACTTTAACAGACAACTGAGGTGGAGCTGATTTACCTTTAATAGACAACTGAGGTGGAGCTATGACGCTAACTTTAACAGACAACTGAGGTAGAGCAATGACGCTAACTTTAACAGACAACTGAGGTAGAGCTATGACGCTAACTGTAATAGATAACTGAGGTGGAGCTATGACGCTAACTTTTAACAGACAACTGAGGTAGAGCTATGACGCTAACTTTAACAGACAACTAAGGTGGAGCTATGATGCTAACTTTAATAGACAACTGAAGTGGAGCTGTAATGCTAACTTTAACAGGCAACTGAGGTAGAGCTATGACGCTAACTTTAACTGACAACTGAGCTACAGCTTTGATGCTAACTTTATTAGACAACTGAGGTGGAGCTATAATGCTAACTTTAACAGACAACTGAGGTGGAGCTATGATGGTAACTTTAACAGACAACTGAGGTGTAGCTATGATGCTAACTTTAATAGACAACTGATGTGGAGCTATAATAATAACTTTAACAGACAACTGAGGTGGAGCTGATTTACCTTTAATAGACAACTGAGGTGGAGCTATGACGCTAACTTTAACAGACAACTGAGGTAGAGCAATGACGCTAACTTTAACAGACAACTGAGGTAGAGCTATGACGCTAACTGTAATAGATAACTGAGGTGGAGCTATGACGCTAACTTTTAACAGACAACTGAGGTAGAGCTATGACGCTAACTTTAACAGACAACTAAGGTGGAGCTATGATGCTAACTTTAATAGACAACTGAAGTGGAGCTGTAATGCTAACTTTAACAGGCAACTGAGGTAGAGCTATGACGCTAACTTTAATAGACAACTAAGGTGGAGCTATGATACTAACTTTAATAGACAACTGAATTGGAGCTATAATGCTAACTTTAACAGGCAACTGAGGTAGAGCTATGACGCTAACTTTAACTGACAACTGAGGTAGAGCTATGACGCTAACTTTAATAGATAACTGAGGTGGAGCTATGACGCTAACTTTTAACAGACAACTGAGGTAGAGCTATGACGCTAACTTTAACAGACAACTGAGGTAGAGCAATGACGCTAACTTTAACAGACAACTGAGGTAGAGCTATGACGCTAACTGTAATAGATAACTGAGGTGGAGCTATGACGCTAACTTTTAACAGGCAACTGAGGTAGAGCGATGAAGCTAACTTTAACAGACAACTGAGGTGGAGCTATAATGCTAACTTTAACAGACAACTGAGGTGGAGCTATGATGGTAACTTTAACAGACAACTGAGGTTTAGCTATGATGCTAACTTTAATAGACAACTGATGTGGAGCTATAATAATAACTTTAACAGACAACTGAGGTGGAGCTGATTTACCTTTAATAGACAACTGAGGTGGAGCTATGATGCTAACTTTAACAGACAACTGACATAGAGCTATGATGCTAACTTTAACAGACAACTGAGGTGAAGCAATGATGCTAACTTTAACAGACAACTGAGATAGAGCTATGACGCTAACTTTAACAGACAACTGAGGGGGAGCTATGATGCTAACTTTAACAGACAACTGAGGTGGAGCTATGATGCTAACTTTAACAGACAACTGAGGTGAAGCTATGATGCTAACTTTAACAGACAACTGAGGTAGAGCTATGACGCTAACTTTAACAGACAACTGAGGTGGAGCTATGACGCTAACTTTAATAGACAACTGATGTGGAGCTATGATGCTAACTTTAACAGAGAACTGAGGTGGAGGTGACGCTAACTTGAACAGACAACTAAGGTAGAGTATGACGCTAACTTTAACTGACAACTGAGCTACAGCTTTGATGCTAACTTTATTAGACAACTGAGGTGGAGCTATAATGCTAACTTTAACAGACAACTGAGGTGGAGCTATGATGGTAACTTTAACAGACAACTGAGGTTTAGCTATGATGCTAACTTTAATAGACAACTGATGTGGAGCTATAATAATAACTTTAACAGACAACTGAGGTGGAGCTGATTTACCTTTAATAGACAACTGAGGTGGAGCTATGATGCTAACTTTAACAGACAACTGACATAGAGCTATGATGCTAACTTTAACAGACAACTGAGGTGAAGCAATGATGCTAACTTTAACAGACAACTGAGATAGAGCTATGACGCTAACTTTAACAGACAACTGAGGTGGAGCTATGATGCTAACTTTAACAGACAACTGAGGTGGAGCTATGATGCTAACTTTAACAGACAACTGAGGTGAAGCTATGATGCTAACTTTAACAGACAACTGAGGTAGAGCTATGACGCTAACTTTAACAGACAACTGAGGTGGAGCTATGACGCTAACTTTAATAGACAACTGATGTGGAGCTATGATGCTAACTTTAACAGAGAACTGAGGTGGAGGTGACGCTAACTTGAACAGACAACTAAGGTAGAGTATGACGCTAACTTTAACTGACAACTGAGCTACAGCTTTGATGCTAACTTTATTAGACAACTGAGGTGGAGCTATAATGCTAACTTTAACAGACAACTGAGGTGGAGCTATGATGGTAACTTTAACAGACAACTGAGGTGGAGCTATGATGCTAACTTTAACTGACAACTGAGCTACAGCTTTGATGCTAACTTTATTAGACAACTGAGGTGGAGCTATAATGCTAACTTTAACAGACAACTGAGGTGGAGCTATGATGGTAACTTTAACAGACAACTGAGGTAGAGCTATGATGCTAACTTTAACTGACAACTGAGCTACAGCTTTGATGCTAACTTTATTAGACAACTGAGGTGGAGCTATAATGCTAACTTTAACAGACAACTGAGGTGGAGCTATGATGGTAACTTTAACAGACAACTGAGGTGGAGCTATGATGCTAACTTTAATAGACAACTGATGTGGAGCTATAATAATAACTTTAACAGACAACTGAGGTGGAGCTGATTTACCTTTAATAGACAACTGAGGTGGAGCTATGATGCTAACTTTAACAGACAACTGACGTAGAGCTATGATGCTAACTTTAACAGACAACTGAGGTGAAGCAATGATGCTAACTTTAACAGACAACTGAGATAGAGCTGTGACGCTAACTTTAACAGACAACTGAGGTGGAGCTATGATGCTAACTTTAACAGACAACTGAGGTGGAGCTATGATGCTAACTTTAACAGACAACTGAGGTGAAGCTATGATGCTAACTTTAACAGACAACTGAGGTAGAGCTATGACGCTAACTTTAACAGACAACTGAGGTGGAGCTATGACGCTAACTTTAATAGACAACTGATGTGGAGCTATGATGCTAACTTTAACAGAGAACTGAGGTGGAGGTGACGCTAACTTTAACAGAGAACTGAGGTGGAGGTGACGCTAACTTTAATCGACAACTGAGGTGGAGCTGACGCTAACTTTAACAGGCAACTGAGGTAGAGCTATGACGCTAACTTTAATGGACAACTGATGTGGAGCTATGATGCTAACTTTAACAGAGAACTGAGGTGGAGGTGACGCTAACTTTAACAGAGAACTGAGGTGGAGGTGACGCTAACTTTAATCGACAACTGAAGTGGAGCTGTAATGCTAACTTTAACAGGCAACTGAGGTAGAGCTATGACGCTAACTTTAATAGACAACTAAGGTGGAGCTATGATACTAACTTTAATAGACAACTGAATTGGAGCTATAATGCTAACTTTAACAGGCAACTGAGGTAGAGCTATGACGCTAACTTTAACTGACAACTGAGGTAGAGCTATGACGCTAACTTTTAACAGACAACTGAGGTAGAGCTATGACGCTAACTTTAACAGACAACTGAGGTAGAGCAATGACGCTAACTTTAACAGACAACTGAGGTAGAGCTATGACGCTAACTGTAATAGATAACTGAGGTGGAGCTATGACGCTAACTTTTAACAGACAACTGAGGTAGAGCTATGACGCTAACTTTAACAGACAACTAAGGTGGAGCTATGATGCTAACTTTAATAGACAACTGAAGTGGAGCTGTAATGCTAACTTTAACAGGCAACTGAGGTAGAGCTATGACGCTAACTTTAATAGACAACTAAGGTGGAGCTATGATACTAACTTTAATAGACAACTGAATTGGAGCTATAATGCTAACTTTAACAGGCAACTGAGGTAGAGCGATGAAGCTAACTTTAACAGACAACTGAGGTAGAGCTATGACGCTAACTTGAACAGACAACTAAGGTAGAGTATGACGCTAACTTTAACTGACAACTGAGCTACAGCTTTGATGCTAACTTTATTAGACAACTGAGGTGGAGCTATAATGCTAACTTTAACAGACAACTGAGGTGGAGCTATGATGCTAACTTTAATAGACAACTGAGGTGAAGCAATGATGCTAACGTTAACAGACAACTGAGGTGGAGCTATGATGCTAACTTTAATAGACAACTGAGGTGAAGCTATGACGCTAACTTTATTAGACAACTGAGGTGGTGCTATAATGCTAACTTTAACAGACAACTGAGGTAGAGCTATGACGCTAACTTCAACAGATAACTGTGGTGGAGCTATGACGCTAACTTTAATAGATAACTGAGGTGGAGCTATGACGCTAACTTTTAACAGACAACTGAGGTAGAGCTATGATGCTAACTTTAATAGACAACTGAATTGGAGCTATAATGCTAACTTTAACAGGCAACTGAGGTAGAGCGATGAAGCTAACTTTAACAGACAACTGAGGTGGAGCTGACGCTAACTTTAATAGACAACTGAGGTGGAGCGGACGCTAACTTTAATAGACAACTGAGGTGGAGCTATGATGCTAACTTTAACAGACAACTGAGGTAAAGCTATGACGCTAACTTTTAACAGACAACTGAGGTAGAGCTATGACGCTAACTTTAACAGACAACTGAGATGAAGCTGACGCTAACTTTAATAGACAACTGAGGTGGAGCTATGATGCTAACTTTAACAGATAACTGAGGTAAAGCTATGACGCTAACTTTAACAGAGAACTGAGGTGGAGCTGACTAACTTTATTAGACAACTGAGGTGGAGCTATGATGCTAACTTTAATAGACAACTGATGTGGATCTATGATGCTAACTTTAACAGACAACTGAGGTGGAGGTGACGCTAACTTTAATCGACAACTGAGGTGGAGCTGACGCTAACTTTAACAGACAACTGAGGTGGAGCTATGATGCTAACTTTAATAGACAACTGAGGTGAAGCTATGACGCTAACTTTATTAGACAACTGAGGTGGAGCTATAATGCTAACTTTAACAGACAACTGAGGTGGAGCTATGATGCTAACTTTAACAGACAACTGAGGTGAAGCAATGATGCTAACTTTAACAGACAACTGAGATAGAGCTATGACGCTAACTTTAACAGACAACTGAGGTGGAGCTATGATGCTAACTTTAAACAGACAACTGAGGTGGAGCTATGAAGCTAACTTTAACAGACAACTGAGGTGAAGCTATGATGCTAACTTTAACAGACAACTGAGGTAGAGCTATGACGCTAACTTTAACAGACAACTGAGGTGGAGCTATGACGCTAACTTTAATAGACAACTGATGTGGAGCTATGATGCTAACTTTAACAGAGAACTGAGGTGGAGGTGACGCTAACTTTAATCGAAAACTGAGGTGGAGCTGACGCTAACTTTAACAGACAACTGAGGTGGAGCTATGATGCTAACTTTAAGAGACAACTGAGGTGAAGCTATGACGCTAACTTTATTAGACAACTGAGGTGGAGCTATAATGCTACCTTTGACAGACAACTGAGGTGGAGCTATGATGCTAACTTTAACAGACAACTGACGTAGAGCTATGATGCTAACTTTAACAGACAACTGAGGTGAAGCAATGATTTTAACTTTAACAGACAACTGAGATAGAGCTATGACGCTAACTTTAACAGACAACTGAGGTGGAGCTATGATGCTAACTTTAACAGACAACTGAGGTGGAGCTATGATGCTAACTTTAATAGACAACTGAGGTGAAGCTATGACGCTAACTTTATTAGACAACTGAGGTGGTGCTATAATGCTAACTTTAACAGACAACTGAGGTAGAGCTATGACGCTAACTTCAACAGATAACTGTGGTGGAGCTATGACGCTAACTTTAATAGATAACTGAGGTGGAGCTATGACGCTAACTTTTAACAGACAACTGAGGTAGAGCTATGATGCTAACTTTAATAGACAACTGAATTGGAGCTATAATGCTAACTTTATCAGGCAACTGAGGTAGAGCGATGAAGCTAACTTTAACAGACAACTGAGGTGGAGCTGACGCTAACTTTAATAGATAACTGAGGTGGAGCGGACGCTAACTTTAATAGACAACTGAGGTGGAGCTATGATGCTAACTTTAACAGACAACTGAGGTGGAGTGGACGCTAACTTTAATAGACAACTGAGGTGGAGTTATGATGCTAACTTTAACAGACAACTGAGGTAAAGCTATGACGCTAACTTTTAACAGACAACTGAGGTAGAGCTATCACGCTAACTTTAACAGACAACTGAGGTGGAGCTATGACGCTAACTTTTAACAGACAACTGAGGTAGAGCTATGACGCTAACTTTAACAGACAACTAAGGTGGAGCTATGACGCTAACTTTAACAGACAACTAAGGTAGAGTATGACGCTAACTTTAACTGACAACTGAGCTAGAGCTTTGATGCTAACTTTAATAGACAACTGAGGTGAAGCTATGACGCTAACTTTATTAGACAACTGAGGTGGAGCTATGATGCTAACTTTAACAGACAACTGACGTCGAGCTATGATGCTAACTTTAACAGACAACTGAGGTGAAGCAATGATGCTAACTTTAACAGACAACTGAGATAGAGCTATGACGCTAACTTTAACAGACAACTGAGGTGGAGCTATGATGCTAACTTTAAACAGACAACTGAGGTGGAGCTATGAAGCTAACTTTAACAGACAACTGAGGTGAAGCTATGATGCTAACTTTAACAGACAACTGAGGTAGAGCTATGACGCTAACTTTAACAGACAACTGAGGTGGAGCTATGACGCTAACTTTAATAGACAACTGATGTGGAGCTATGATGCTAACTTTAACAGAGAACTGAGGTGGAGGTGACGCTAACTTTAATCGACAACTGAGGTGGAGCTGACGCTAACTTTAACAGACAACTGAGGTGGAGCTATGATGCTAACTTTAAGAGACAACTGAGGTGAAGCTATGACGCTAACTTTATTAGACAACTGAGGTGGAGCTATAATGCTACCTTTGACAGACAACTGAGGTGGAGCTATGATGCTAACTTTAACAGACAACTGACGTAGAGCTATGATGCTAACTTTAACAGACAACTGAGGTGAAGCAATGATTTTAACTTTAACAGACAACTGAGATAGAGCTATGACGCTAACTTTAACAGACAACTGAGGTGGAGCTATGACGCTAACTTTAACAGACAACTGAGGTGGAGCTATGATGCTAACTTTAATAGACAACTGAGGTGAAGCTATGACGCTAACTTTATTAGACAACTGAGGTGGTCCTATAATGCTAACTTTAACAGACAACTGAGGTAGATCTATGACGCTAACTTCAACAGATAACTGTGGTGGAGCTATGACGCTAACTTTAATAGATAACTGAGGTGGAGCTATGACGCTAACTTTTAACAGACAACTGAGGTAGAGCTATGATGCTAACTTTTAACAGACAACTGAGGTAGAGCTATGACGCTAACTTTAACAGACAACTGAGGTAGAGCTATGACGCTAACTTTAACAGACAACTGAGGTACAGCTATGACGCTAACTTTAACAGATAACTGTGGTGGAGCTATGACGCTAACTTTAATAGATAACTGAGGTGGAGCTATGACGCTAACTTTTAACAGACAACTGAGGTAGAGCTATAATGCTAACTTTAACAGGCAACTGAGGTAGAGCTATGACGCTAAATTTAATAGACAACTGAGGTAGAGCTATGACGCTAAATTTAATAGACAACTAAGGTGGAACTATGATACTAACTTTAATAGACAACTGAGGTGGAGCTATGATGCTAACTTTAATAGACAACTGAATTGGAGCTATAATGCTAACTTTAACAGGCAACTGAGGTAGAGCGATGAAGCTAACTTTAACAGACAACTAAGGTAGAGTATGACGCTAACTTTAACTGACAACTGAGCTAGAGCTATGACGCTAACTTTAACAGACAACTGAGGTAGAGCTATGACGCTAACTTTAACAGACAACTGAGGTACAGCTATGACGCTAACTTTAACAGATAACTGTGGTGGAGCTATGACGCTAACTTTAATAGATAACTGAGGTGGAGCTATGACGCTAACTTTTAACAGACAACTGAGGTAGAGCTATAATGCTAACTTTAACAGGCAACTGAGGTAGAGCTATGACGCTAAATTTAATAGACAACTGAGGTAGAGCTATGACGCTAAATTTAATAGACAACTAAGGTGGAACTATGATACTAACTTTAATAGACAACTGAGGTGGAGCTATGATGCTAACTTTAATAGACAACTGAATTGGAGCTATAATGCTAACTTTAACAGGCAACTGAGGTAGAGCGATGAAGCTAACTTTAACAGACAACTAAGGTAGAGTATGACGCTAACTTTAACTGACAACTGAGCTAGAGCTTTGACGCTAACTTTAACAGACAACTGAGGTAGAGCTATTGACGCTAACTTTAATAGACAATTGAGGTGGAGCTATGATGCTAACTTTTAACAGACAACTGAGGTAGAGCTATGACGCTAACTTGAACTGACAACTGAGGTGGAGCTGACGCTAACTTTAATAGACAACTGAGGTGGAGCTGACGCTAACTTTAATAGACAACTGAGGTAGAGCTATGACGTTAACTTTAACAGACAACTGAGGTGAAGCTGACGCTAACTTTAATAGACAACTGAGGTGGAGCTATGATGCTAACTTTAACAGACAACTGAGGTAAAGCTATGACGCTAACTTTAACAGAGAACTGAGGTGGAACTGACTAACTTTATCTGACAACTGAGGTGGAGCTATGATGCTAACTTTAATAGACAACTGATGTGGAGCTATGATGCTAACTTTAACAGAGAACTGAGGAGGAGGTGACGGTAACTTTAATCGACAACTGAGGTGGAGCTGACGCTAACTTTAACAGACAACTGAGGTGGAGCTATGATGCTAACGTTAATAGACAACTGAGGTGAAGCTATGACGCTAACTTTATTAGACAACTGAGGTGGAGCTATAATGCTAACTTTAACAGACACCTGAGGTGGAGCTATGATGCTAACTTTAATAGACAACTGATGTGGAGCTATAATGCTAACTTTAACAGACAACTGAGGTGGAGCTATGATGCTAACTTTAACAGACAACTGACGTAGAGCTATGACGCTAACTTGAACTGACAACTGAGGTGGAGCTGACGCTAACTTTAATAGACAACTGAGGTGGAGCTGACGCTAACTTTAATAGACAACTGAGGTAGAGCTATGACGCTAACTTTAACAGAGAACTGAGGTGGAGCTGACTAACTTTATTAGACAACTGAGGTGGAGCTATGATGCTAACTTTAATAGACAACTGATGTGGAGCTATGATGCTAACTTTAACAGAGTACTGAGGTGGAGGTGACGCTAACTTTAATCGACAACTGAGGTGGAGCTGACGCTAACTTTAACAGACAACTGAGGTGGAGCTATGATGCTAACTTTAATAGACAACTGAGGTGGAGCTATAATGCTAACTTTAACAGACAACTGAGGTGGAGCTATGACGCTAACTTTAACAGAGAACTGAGGTGGAGGTGACGCTAACTTTAATCGACAACTGAGGTGGAGCTGACGCTAACTTTAACAGACAACTGAGGTGGAGCTATGATGCTAAGTTTATTAGACAACTGAGGTGGAGCTATAATGCGAACTTTAATAGACAACTGACGTAGAGCTATGATGCTAACTTTAACAGACAACTGACGTAGAGCTATGATGCTAACTTTAACAGACAACTGAGGTGAAGCTATGATGCTAACTTTAACAGACAACTGAGGTGGAGCTATGATGCTAACTTTAATAGACAACTGATGTGGAGCTATGATGCTAACTTTAACAGAGAACTGAGGTGGAGGTGACGCTAACTTTAATCGACAACTGAGGTGGAGCTGACGCTAACTTTAACAGACAACTGAGGTGGAGCTATGATGCTAACTTTAATAGACAACTGAGGTGAAGCTATGACGCTAACTTTATTAGACAACTGAGGTGGAGCTATAATGCTAACTTTAACAGACAACTGAGGTGGAGCTATGATGCTAACTTTAATAGACAACTGAGGTAGAGCCATGACGCTAACTTTAACAGACAACTGAGGTGGAGCTATGATGCTAACTTTAACAGACAACTGAGGTGAAGCTATGATGCTAACTTTAACAGACAACTGAGGTAGAGCTATGACGCTAACTTTAACAGACAACTGAGGTGGAGCTATGATGCTAACTTTAACAGACAACTGAGGTGGAGTGGACGCTAACTTTAATAGACAACTGAGGTAAAGCTATGACGCTAACTTTTAACAGACAACTGAGGTAGAGCTATGACGCTAACTTTAACAGACAACTGAGGTAGAGCTATGACGCTAACTTTAACAGACAACTGAGGTAGAGCTATGACGCTAACTTTAACAGACAACTGAGGTAGAGCTATGACGCTAACTTTAACAGACAACTGAGGTGGAGCTATGATGCTAACTTTAACAGACAACTAAGGTGGAGCTGATTTACCTTTAATAGACAACTGAGGTGGAGCTATGATGCTAACTTTAACAGACAACTGACGTAGAGCTATGATGCTAACTTTAACAGACAACTGAGGTGAAGCTATGATGCTAACTTTAACAGACAACTGAGGTAGAGCTATGACGCTAACTTTAACAGACAACTGAGGTGGAGCTATGATGCTAACTTTAACAGACAACTGAGGTGGAGCTATGATGCTAACTTTAACAGACAACTGAGGTGAAGCTATGATGCTAACTTTAACAGACAACTGAGGTAGAGCTATGACGCTAACTTTAACAGACAACTGAGGTGGAGCTATGACGCTAACTTTAATAGACAACTAAGGTGGAGCTGACTAACTTTATTAGACAACTGAGGTGGAGCTATGATGCTAACTTTAATAGACAACTTTTGTGGAGCTATGATGCTAACTTTAACAGAGAACTGAGGTGGAGGTGACGCTAACTTTAATCGACAACTGAGGTGGAGCTGACGCTAACTTTAACAGACAACTGAGGTGGAGCTATGATGCTAACTTTAATAGACAACTGAGGTGAAGCTATGACGCTAACTTTATTAGACAGCTGAGGTGGAGCTATAATGCTAACTTTAACAGACAACAACTGAGGTGGAGCTATGACGCTAACTTTAATAGACAACTAAGGTGGAGCTGACTAACTTTATTAGACAACTGAGGTGGAGCCATGATGCTAACTTTAATAGACAACTGATGTGGAGCTATGATGCTAACTTGAGGTGGAGCTATGATGCTAACTTTAATAGACAACTGAGGTGAAGCTATGACGCTAACTTTATTAGACAACTGAGGTGGAGCTATAATGCTAACTTTAACAGACAACTGAGGTGGAGCTATGATGGTAACTTTAACAGACAACTGATGTGGAGCTATGATGCTAACTTTAACAGAAAACTGAGGTGGAGGTGACGCTAACTTTAATCGACAACTGAGGTGGAGCTGACGCTAACTTTAACAGACAACTGAGGTGAAGCTATGATGCTAACTTTATTAGACAACTGAGGTGGAGCTATAATGCTAACTTTAATAGACAACTGACGTAGAGCTATGATGCTAACTTTAACAGACAACTGACGTAGAGCTATGATGCTAACTTTAACAGACAACTGAGGTGAAGCTATGATGCTAACTTTAACAGACAACTGAGGTGGAGCTATGATGCTAACTTTAATAGACAACTGATGTGGAGCTATGATTCTAACTTTAACAGAGAACTGAGGTGGAGGTGACGCTAACTTTAATCGACAACTGAGGTGGAGCTGACGCTAACTTTAACAGACAACTGAGGTGGAGCTATGATGTTAACTTTAATAGACAACTGAGGTGAAGCTATGACGCTAACTTTATTAGACAACTGAGGTGGAGCTATAATGCTAACTTTAACAGACAACTGAGGTGGAGCTATGATGCTAACTTTAATAGACAACTGAGGTAGAGCCATGACGCTAACTTTAACAGACAACTGAGGTGGAGCTATGATGCTAACTTTAACAGACAACTGAGTTAGAGCTATGACGCTAACTTTAACAGACAACTGAGGTGGAGCTATGACGCTAACTTTAACAGACAACTGAGGTAGAGCTATGATGCTAACTTTAACAGAAAACTGAGGTAGAGCTATGACGCTAACTTTAACAGACAACTGAGGTGGAGCTATGATGCTAACTTTAACAGACAACTGAGGTGGAGTGGACGCTAACTTTAATAGACAACTGAGGTGGATATATGATGCTAACTTTAACAGACAACTGAGGTAAAGCTATGACGCTAACTTTTAACAGACAACTGAGGTAGAGCTATGACGCTAACTTTAACAGACAACTGAGGTAGAGCTATGACGCTAACTTTAACAGACAACTGAGGTAGAGCTATGACGCTAACTTTAACAGACAACTGAGGTAGAGCTATGACGCTAACTTTAACAGACAACTGAGGTGGAGCTATGATGCTAACTTTAATAGACAACTGAGGTGGAGCTATGATGGTAACTTTAACAGACAACTGAGGTGGAGCTATGATGCTAACTTTAATAGACAACTGATGTGGAGCTATAATGCTAACTTTAACAGACAACTGAGGTGGAGCTGATTTACCTTTAATAGACAACTGAGGTGGAGCTATGATGCTAACTTTAACAGACAACTGATGTAGAGCTATGATGCTAACTTTAACAGACAACTGAGGTGAAGCTATGATGCTAACTTTAACAGACAACTGAGGTAGAGCTATGACGCTAACTTTAACAGACAACTGAGGTGGAGCTATGATGCTAACTTTAACAGACAACTGAGGTGGAGCTATGATGCTAACTTTAACAGACAACTGAGGTGAAGCTATGATGCTAACTTTAACAGACAACTGAGGTAGAGCTATGACGCTAACTTTAACAGACAACTGAGGTGGAGCTATGACGCTAACTTTAATAGACAACTAAGGTGGAGCTGACTAACTTAATTAGACAACTGAGGTGGAGCTATGATGCTAACTTTAATAGACAACTGAGGTGGAGCTATAATGCTAACTTTAACAGACAACTGAGATGGAGCTATGATGCTAACTTTAACAGACAACTGAGGTGGAGCTGATTTACCTTTAATAGACAACTGAGGTGGAGCTATGATGCTAACTTTAAAAGACAACTGATGTACAGCTTTGATGCTAACTTTAACAGACAACTGAGGTGAAGCTATGATGCTAACTTTAATAGACAACTGAGGTGGAGCTATGATGCTAACTTTATTAGACAACTGAGGTGGAGCTATAATGCTAACTTTAATAGACACTGATGTGGAGCTATAATGCTAACTTTAACAGACAACTGAGGTGGAGCTGATTTACCTTTAATAGACAACTGAGGTGGAGCTATGATGCTAACTTTAACAGACAACTGACGTAGAGCTATGATGCTAACTTTAACAGACAACTGAGGTGAAGCTATGATGCTAACTTTAACAGACAACTGAGGTGGAGCTATGATGCTAACTTTAATAGACAACTGATGTGGAGCTATGATGCTAACTTTAACAGAGAACCTAGGTGGAGGTGACGCTAACTTTAATCGACAACTGAGGTGGAGCTGACGCTAACTTTAACAGACAACTGAGGTGGAGCTATGATGCTAACTTTAATAGACAACTGAGGTGAAGCTATGACGCTAATTTTATTAGACAACTGAGGTGGAGCTATAATGCTAACTTTAACAGACAACTGAGGTGGAGCTATGATGCTAACTTTAATAGACAACTGAGGTAGAGCCATGACGCTAACTTTAACAGACAACTGAGGTGGAGCTATGATGCTAACTTTAACAGACAACTGAGGTGGAGCTATGATGCTAACTTTAACAGACAACTGAGGTGAAGCTATGATGCTAACTTTAACAGACAACTGAGATACAGCTATGACGCTAACTTTAACAGATAACTGTGGTGGAGCTATGACGCTAACTTTAACAGATAACTGTGGTGGAGCTATGACGCTAACTTTAATAGATAACTGAGGTGGAGCTATGACGCTAACTTTTAACAGACAACTGAGGTAGAGCTATAATGCTAACTTTAACATGCAACTGAGGTAGAGCTATGACGCTAAATTTAATAGACAACTGAGGTAGAGCTATGACGCTAAATTTAATAGACAACTAAGGTGGAGCTATGATACTAACTTTAATAGACAACTGAATTGGAGCTATAATGCTAACTTTAACAGGCAACTGAGGTAGAGCGATGAAGCTAACTTTAACAGACAACTAAGGTAGAGTATGACGCTAACTTTAACTGACAACTGAGCTAGAGCTTTGACGCTAACTTTAACAGA
Source organism: Siphamia tubifer (assembly GCA_020466265.1). Lineage (NCBI taxonomy): Eukaryota > Metazoa > Chordata > Actinopteri > Kurtiformes > Apogonidae > Siphamia > Siphamia tubifer. The sequence continues at coordinate 13,363,727 of JAIVEL010000024.1, read as the reverse complement.
CAACTGAGGTAGAGCTATTGACGCTAACTTTAATAGACAATTGAGGTGGAGCTATGATGCTAACTTTTAACAGACAACTGAGGTAGAGCTATGACGTTAACTTTAACAGACAACTGAGGTGAAGCTGACGCTAACTTTAATAGACAACTGAGGTGGAGCTATGATGCTAACTTTAACAGACAACTGAGGTGGAGCTATGATGCTAACTTTAATAGACAACTGATGTGGAGCTATAATGCTAACTTTAACAGACAACTGAGGTAGAGCTATAATGCTAACTTTAACATGCAACTGAGGTAGAGCTATGACGCTAAATTTAATAGACAACTGAGGTAGAGCTATGACGCTAAATTTAATAGACGACTAAGGTGGAGCTATGATACTAACTTTAATAGACAACTGAATTGGAGCTATAATGCTAACTTTAACAGGCAACTGAGGTAGAGCGATGAAGCTAACTTTAACAGACAACTAAGGTAGAGTATGACGCTAACTTTAACTGACAACTGAGCTAGAGCTTTGACGCTAACTTTAACAGACAACTGAGGTAGAGCTATTGACGCTAACTTTAATAGACAATTGAGGTGGAGCTATGATGCTAACTTTTAACAGACAACTGAGGTAGAGCTATGACGTTAACTTTAACAGACAACTGAGGTGAAGCTGACGCTAACTTTAATAGACAACTGAGGTGGAGCTATGATGCTAACTTTAACAGACAACTGAGGTGGAGCTATGATGCTAACTTTAATAGACAACTGATGTGGAGCTATAATGCTAACTTTAACAGACAACTGAGGTGGAGCTGACGCTAACTTTAACAGACAACTGAGGTGGAGCTATGATGCTAACTTTAACAGACAACTGAGGTGGAGCTATGATGCTAACTTTATTAGACAACTGAGGTGGAGCTATAATGCTAACTTTAATAGACACTGATGTGGAGCTATAATGCTAACTTTAACAGACAACTGAGGTGGAGCTGATTTACCTTTAATAGACAACTGAGGTGGAGCTATGATGCTAACTTTAACAGACAACTGACGTAGAGCTATGATGCTAACTTTAACAGACAACTGAGGTGAAGCTATGATGCTAACTTTAACAGACAACTGAGGTGGAGCTATGATGCTAACTTTAATAGACAACTGATGTGGAGCTATGATGCTAACTTTAACAGAGAACTGAGGTGGAGGTGACGCTAACTGTAATCGACAACTGAGGTGGAGCTGACGCTAACTTTAACAGACAACTGAGGTGGAGCTATGATGCTAACTTTAATAGACAACTGAGGTGAAGCTATGACGCTAATTTTATTAGACAACTGAGGTGGAGCTATAATGCTAACTTTAACAGACAACTGAGGTGGAGCTATGATGCTAACTTTAATAGACAACTGAGGTAGAGCCATGACGCTAAGTTTAACAGACAACTGAGGTGGAGCTATGATGCTAACTTTAACAGACAACTGAGGTGAAGCTATGATGCTAACTTTAACAGACAACTGAGGTGGAGCTATGATGCTAACTTTAACAGACAACTGAGGTGAAGCTATGATGCTAACTTTAACAGACAACTGAGGTACAGCTATGACGCTAATTTTAACAGATAACTGTGGTGGAGCTATGACGCTAACTTTAACAGATAACTGTGGTGGAGCTATGACGCTAACTTTAATAGATAACTGAGGTGGAGCTATGACGCTAACTTTTAACAGACAACTGAGGTAGAGCTATAATGCTAACTTTAACATGCAACTGAGGTAGAGCTATGACGCTAACTTTAACAGGCAACTGAGGTAGAGCTATGACGCTAAATTTAATAGACAAATGAGGTAGAGCTATGACGCTAAATTTAATAGACAACTGAATTGGAGCTATAATGCTAACTTTAACAGGCAACTGAGGTAGAGCGATGAAGTTAACTTTAACAGACAACTAAGGTAGAGTATGACGCTAACTTTAACTGACAACTGAGCTAGAGCTTTGACGCTAACTTTAACAGACAACTGAGGTAGAGCTATTGACGCTAACTTTAATAGACAATTGAGGTGGAGCTATGATGCTAACTTTTAACAGACAACTGAGGTAGAGCTATGACGCTAACTTTAATAGACAACTGAGGTAGAGCTATGACGTTAACTTTAACAGACAACTGAGGTGAAGCTGACGCTAACTTTAATAGACAACTGAGGTGGAGCTATGATGCTAACTTTAACAGACAACTGAGGTAAAGCTATGACGCTAACTTTAACAGAGAACTGAGGTGGAGCTGACTAACTTTATTGGACAACTGAGGTGGAGCTATGATGCTAACTTTAATAGACAACTGATGTGGAGCTATGATGCTAACTTTAACAGAGAACTGAGGAGGAGGTGACGCTAACTTTAATCGACAACTGAGGTGGAGCTGACGCTAACTTTAACAGACAACTGAGGTGGAGCTATGATGCTAACGTTAATAGACAACTGAGGTGAAGCTATGACGCTAACTTTATTAGACAACTGAGGTGGAGCTATAATGCTAACTTTAACAGACAACTGAGGTGGAGCTATGATGCTAACTTTAATAGACAACTGATGTGGAGCTATAATGCTAACTTTAACAGACAACTGAGGTGGAGCTATGATGCTAACTTTAACAGACAACTGACGTAGAGCTATGATGCTAACTTTAACAGACAACTGAGGTGAAGCTATGATGCTAACTTTAATAGACAACTGAGGTGAAGCGATGACGCTAACTTTAACAGACAACTGAGGTGGAGCTATGATGCTAACTTTAATAGACAACTGAGGTGAAGCTATGACGCTAACTTTATTAGTCAACTGAGGTGGAGCTTTAATGCTAACTTTAACAGACAACTGACAACTGAGGTGGAGCTGACGCTAACTTTAATAGACAACTGAGGTGGAGCTGACGCTAACTTTAATAGACAACTGAGGTAGAGCTATGACGCCAATTTCAACAGATTACTGTGGTGGAGCTATGACGCTAACATTAATAGATAACAGAGGTGGAGCTATGACGCTAACTTTTAACAGACAACTGAGGTAGAGCTATGACGCTATCTTTAACAGACAACTGAGGTAGAGCTATGACGCTAACTTTAACAGACAACTGAGGTAAAGCTAATGACGCTAACTTTAACAGATAACTGTGGTGGAGCTATGGCGCTAACTTTAACAGATAACTGTGGTGGAGCTATGATGCTAACTTTAATAGATAACTGAGGTGGAGCTATGACGCTAACTTTTAACAGACAACTGAGGTAGAGCTATAATGCTAACTTTAACAGGCAACTGAGGTAGAGCTATGACGCTAACTTTAATAGACAACTAAGGTGTAGCTATGATACTAACTTTAATAGACAACTGAGGTGGAGCTATGATGCTAACTTTAATAGACAACTAAGGTAGAGTATGACGCTAACTTTAACTGACAACTGAGCTAGAGCTTTGACGCTAACTTTAACAGACAACTGAGGTAGAGCTATGACGCTAACTTTAATAGACAATTGAGGTGGAGCTATGATGCTAACTTTTAACAGACAACTGAGGTAGAGCTATGACGCTAACTTGAACTGACAACTGAGGTAGAGCTATGACGCTAACTTTAACAGAGAACTGAGGTGGAGCTGACTAACTTTATTAGACAACTGAGGTGGAGCTATGATGCTAACTTTAATAGACAACTGATGTGGAGCTATGATGCTAACTTTAACAGAGTACTGAGGTGGAGGTGACGCTAACTTTAATCGACAACTGAGGTGGAGCTGACGCTAACTTTAACAGACAACTGAGGTGGAGCTATGATGCTAACTTTAATAGACAACTGAGGTGGAGCTATAATGCTAACTTTAACAGACAACTGAGGTGGAGCTATGACGCCAACTTTAACAGAGAACTGAGGTGGAGGTGACGCTAACTTTAATCGACAACTGAGGTGGAGCTGACGCTAACTTTAACAGACAACTGAGGTGGAGCTATGATGCTAACTTTAACAGACAACTGAGGTGGAGCTATGATGCTAACTTTATTAGACAACTGAGGTGGAGCTATAATGCTAACTTTAATAGACAACTGATGTGGAGCTATAATGCTAACTTTAAAGGTATTGTGACGTCCAAAACTCATTTTTGATATTTTCATGTTACTATATGGGTCGTCTGGCCTCATTTACACCAAAAAAACATGAATCTAGACTGTTCAGTGGTTTTCCTATGGTCTGGGGCTCTTGGAGGCCTGAGCATGAAACGCTCTCTGTGATTTGTCTCCCGCGTTCAACGTCACACGCGGGAGATCAATAAGGAGACTCCCCCCCCTCTTCTCTTCTGCCCGTCCACTGTGCTTAGCCCCGCCCCCACCAACGTTACTATAGAAACGGTGTTCACATGCGCTCCTGCTCTTACAACCTTTTCATCGCTGAACGGTTTACTCGTGTCGTAATGGCTCCTAAATCACACCTTAAATGTCATGTTGTTGGCTGTGTAGATCAGCAACAATCACTATTTGACCTACCAAGCTCCCCTGAAGAACTACGTTCCCAGTGGCTGGCTTTTATCTACCAAGGTAACGTTCCTGCTTATTTACCCAAGAGAGTCCAGACTTGTTCCGGTCATTTTCGACGAAACTATGAATTAAAAACTTATAATAACAAATTAACAAGACATGATGAGTTAACATGTGGTTTTAAAGTCTTGGTTTGTTAGAATATCAAACTGTTGTGTCAAAATACAAATAATAAATACACTTTTAATGTCGCGGTGAGACGGCAGACCCCCCCCCCTTCCTCCCAACAATCCGACGAAACTATGAATTAAAAACAAAACTATGAATTAAAAATAAAGTGACACGACAGGATGAGTTAACATCTGGTTTTAAAGTCTTGGTTTATCATTATTTATACTTGGTATCATTCTTTATTAGGCAGCATATGATACAGTATTTCTTATACTGTACAGCAGGAAGGAGGGGGGGCTGGCCGCAGCAGTTTGGGGGTGGAGCCGAGTACATGACTGACAGGCGAAGCGCCCCAAGTGGTCTGATGAGGTGTTCATGTGTTGCAGGCATAGTACTTGGATTCAGACCACAGAAATCCACAAAAATGAATATTATGGAGTGGGGTTTTTTGGTTGAATACTTTTGAAACACGTTTTAAATTCATTGTCAAAGACTTTGAATGCTATGAAAACAACATGTCACAAAACCTTTAACAGACAACTGAGGTGGAGCTGATTTACCTTTAATAGACAACTGAGGTGGAGCTATGATGCTAACTTTAACAGACAACTGACGTAGAGCTATGATGCTAACTTTAACAGACAACTGAGGTGAAGCTATGATGCTAACTTTAACAGACAACTGAGGTGAAGCTATGATGCTAACTTTAATAGACAACTGATGTGGAGCTATGATGCTAACTTTAACAGAGAACTGAGGTGGAGGTGACGCTAACTTTAATCGACAACTGAGGTGGAGCTGACGCTAACTTTAACAGACAACTGAGGTGGAGCTATGATGCTAACTTTAATAGACAACTGAGGTGAAGCTATGACGGTAACTTTATTAGACAACTGAGGTGGAGCTATAATGCTAACTTTAACAGACAACTGATGTGGAGCTATGATGCTAACTTTAATAGACAACTGAGGTAGAGCCATGACGCTAACTTTAACAGACAACTGAGGTGGAGCTATGATGCTAACTTTAACAGACAACTGAGGTGAAGCTATGATGCTAACTTTAACAGACAACTGAGGTAGAGCTATGACGCTAACTTTAACAGACAACTGAGGTGGAGCTATGACGCTAACTTTAACAGACAACTGAGGTAGAGCTATGATGCTAACTTTAACAGACAACTGAGGTAGAGCTATGACGCTAACTTTAACAGACAACTGAGGTGGAGCTATGATGCTAACTTTAACAGACAACTGAGGTAGAGCTATAGAGCTAACTTTAACTTTAAGTTAGGCAGACAAGAAATATGGAACTACGGAGTGTAACATTCAAATATGGCGCCTTCAAAGAGACCATCTGAAAAACGGTAATAGTAAGAGAAAAGCTTTTCGTGGATCTCAAAGTGGCTGATATTTAAAAAGTGTTCCATATTATTGCATTGGACATTTTAACAAACAAAACTGAAAGCAGTGTGTAATTATTACCACGGGCGTTTATCTGTCTCTGTTTGTCTGTCTGTCACTCGAAAACTAACAAATGGATGTTGATGAAATTTTTAGGGTATGGTGGTAATGGGGAGACCAACAAATTATTAGATTTTGGTGGGGGGGGGGCTGCCTAGGTGGAGGTCTGCACTCTCAGAGTCCTTTTATAGTTGTGTCAATGATTTTTTCAGAATTTCAGTAAGAATATTTTCTTTGGACAAAGTAAATTTTGGTGAACAGCGTTTGTCTGAAGAATAGTCTGGATAAGGGGTCTTTTAGTCAGGGTTGTCCTATATTGGCCATATATTTGAGTCAATACTGCATACTTGTGCAGCTGTAGCTGCACATAACTGTCTTTCTATTGCAATTTTTCACAATATACCAATTTCGTTATGCCCACAACACCACCCCTTACCAGCACAAATAACTTTTTATCAAAAAACAATAGTTCCAGCAAAATGTGTTTTTCCATTTGGTAAGTCTTTATATTCGTACAATTTAAGTTTGAATGGAAAAGTGACTAGTGCAAGTCTAGGGTTGGGTACTGAAAGTCTGTATAGGAATGGAACCAGGACAAACATTAAAGGTAGTAACCAGACTGAAATCTAACGTGGATTTCAGGACCATATTTGGTACTACGGATATATGCAGCTGTTGTTTAATTATGCCTTCTCTCCACTGTTAAACGGAAGGGCGCACACACAGTGGTGCTGACAGTGACATGTCAAAGGCACAAAGGTGGAACGTGCATTTAGTGTTCACAAGAAGTTCCAGAGTCTTCCACATGCTACAGGTTTCTAAAGACATTTACATGCAAAGGCTGGAATACATCTGATTTAATGAGTATGTCTAATTTAATGAATGTCTAATTTAACACAGTGTTTACTAAAGCCTTTGTGAAGAGCTAAGTAGCCTAGCACTGTGCTAATAACACTTTATAAATGATAAGATACCCAGAGTGGTACTCTACTACTGTAGAGATACCAGACGGTAACAGAGTGACTCATTTTAATAACAACTACAAAAAAGTAACTGTCTCGTCATCTGAACCCGCTTTATCCTCACTATGGTCATGGGGTCACAGGGGGCCTAATCCAGCTACAATGGGCGAAGGTGGGGTACACCCTGTATGAGTCTCCAGTTCATCTCAGGACTGAACATATATAGACAAACACTCTCATATTCATACCTATGGACACTTTAGATTAACTAGTTAACCTATCAGTGCATGTGTTTGGATGGTGGGAGCAAACTGGTGTACCTGGAGAAAACCCACACAGAAACATGTAAACTCCACACAGAAAGGTCTGGTGTGAGAATCAAACCAAGGTCCTTCTTGCTGTGAGGCACGAGTGCCCACCACTGCACCACCGTGCCATCATAACAAATAAGTAAATGGTCCAAGGACACTTCGACATGTGGACAGCCAGAGCCGGGACACGAACCATCAACCTCTTGGTCATTGGGCGACCCACTCTACCAACTGAGCTACAGCCGCCCCTACCAGTTAGCACCACCAGTTACCAAATAAGTAAACTGGTGTATGTGAATTCCTCAACTGATGACATGAGATGTGGTGCTAGTTTAATAATAAAATGTTAATAATAATAATGATAATAATATGAATAATAATGCTACATTAATAAGTTGTAATGGAGATGTGTTCTCACAGTTTGTGGTTGCCAGACAGACTGGTTTGATAAATCATTGGTTAAATATTGATGTTATGATGTTATTGGATATGTCTCTGTTTTTTTTTTTTCTTTTTAAAGTACAGATTTAAATACCGTTTAGAAACCGATACCATTTTGAAAGTATCAATTTGGTATAGGTACACAACCCTATGTGAGTCAGCTGCAGTTGAAGGAACACATTTGTAGAGTCCTTTTCTAATGGACGGTTCTTCTAAAAGCAGATGATGCCTGTTTTTCTGTGTAACTTTCACTTTTGTTCATGATCCTCCTGTGTTTGTCTTCTTTATGTCTGACAGAGAGCCTGTAGTTTTGGAGGTTTCGATCTGACCAACCGTTCCAAACCTGGACTCATCTCCAACAGAGACAACATTGTATGTAACTGACACACTTCAACAGTGGTGGAACATTTCTGTTTTTGTTCTAATATCTTTTTCTTCTCTTCTTTTTTTCTACAATCATTAGAATAACACTGTTGGTGGTATGAGCGGGGCTGTGAAGTCTCCTCCAGTTTCTCGTATTTCTTTGGGTAAAAAGGTCAAGTCTGTGAGAGAAACCATGAGAAAACACATATCAAAGAGATACCACTGTTCACTATCCCAACAGGTACGTAGCAAATACAACACACTTGGCAAGTACTACAAATATGAGCAATATTTCATTATTATTATTATTATTAATGTTGTTGTTGTAGTAGTATTATTATATGTAATCATTGAGGAGTGTACACAGCCCTAACTCTAAACATTGTTGTGTGTTTTTGTGCTTCCAGTCGAGTCCAGATCGCACCCTGAGTTGCCCTCACTCTCCTCAGGCAGACTCCGACTCTCTGGACAAATCCAAACTGAAGCCAGGGGGATCTGTGGAAAGTCTGAGGAGTTCTTTGAGTGGACAGAGTTCCATGAGTAAGTCTAAGGTTGGCAAACATATGGGAGTGGAGCAACCAGGTCAAAGTTGAAAGTGTGGTTAGATTTGACAAGAAAAGTTCCATGCAACAGGTGTTTAAAGACATTTACATGCAAAGGTGGGAGTATGTCTAATTTAATGAAACACTTGACGACACAGTGTTTAAGCTGCACCATCCAAAGCCTTCCATGATGAGCTAAGTAGACCTAGTGCTGTGTAATAGTACATCAGAAATATAAATACCCAGTGTGTCAGTACCAGACCCATAAGTCTTCAGAGTAGTTATTGTGCAGGTACTGGATGATGACAGTACCAGCGTTCCTGCATATCAGGCATTTTAAAACCCAACTATCAAGTAACTGGTGCATGTGAGTTCTTCAACCAGTGACATGTCATGTGGTGCTAGCTTAATAATAATAATAATAATAACAATAATAACAACAATAACAATAATAACAATAACAATAACAACAATAACAACAACAATAACAATAACAACAATAGCAATAATATCAATAATAACAACAATAACAATAATAACAACAACAATAACAACAATAACAATAATAACAACAATAACAACAATAGCAATAACAATAATAACAACAATAACAATAACAAATGTTAATAATAATAGTAGTAGTAGTAGTAGTAGTAGTAGTAGTAGGTTAACCAGTTTTATCAGAGGTGCATCTCACAGTTTGTGCGCTTGTCAGTCAGACTGGTTTGGTCAGTTGTGGGGTAAATTTTATATTTGGACTTCATCCATGTATGTCTCGGGTTATAATTTAATATGTGCTGATTTAAATAGGACTTGGTACTGTTTTGAAAGTATTGATTTGGTGTCTTATTGAATGAAACCCTTTTGATATCCAACCCAAGTCAGTCTGTGTTTAGACACAGTTTGATGAGTCAGTGTGTGTGTTTGGACACTGTGTGTCCATTTGGAAAACACATTGGATTGTTTGTTTGTGGAAGAACTTTACGACACTCAAATGAACAGAATTAGAGGTAATGGATTCTTCTTCTATGGTTTTTGTAGGTGGTCAGACTGTGGGCACCACTGACTCCTCCAACAGTAACAGAGAGAGTGTGAAGTCTGAGGAAGGAGAAGAAGATGAGCTGCCGTACAGAGGACCATTCTGTGGACGAGCACTGGTTCATACTGACTTCACCCCGAGTCCATATGATACCGACTCTTTAAAACTGAAGGTACAGCACTGACAATAGCTGATCGTACATATGAACAGCTGATCATACATATGAACAGCTGATCGTACATATGAACAGCTGATCGTACATATGAACAGCTGATCGTACATATGAACAGCTGATCGTACATATGAACAGCTGATCATACATATGAACAGCTGATCGTACACATGAACAGCTGATCGTACACATGAACAGCTGATCGTACACATGAACAGCTGATCGTACATATGAACAGCTGATCGTACACATGAACAGCTGATCGTACACATGAACAGCTGATCTTGCAAATGAACAGCTGATCGTACATATGAACAGCTGATCATACATATGAACAGCTGATCGTACACATGAACAGCTGATCATACATATGAACAGCTGATCGTACACATGAACAGCTGATCGTACACATGAACAGCTGATCGTACATATGAACAGCTGATCGTACATATGAACAGCTGATCGTACACATGAACAGCTGATCATACATATGAACACGTGTACATGTATAGATGCTCTTTAAAATGACACTCCTGTTTTCTACAGAGTGGAGACATCATCGATGTCATCAGTAAGCCCCCAATGGGCACGTGGATGGGCATGCTCAACGGGAAAGTGGGCACGTTCAAGTTCATTTATGTGGACGTTCTGAACGAAGAGGAGGTGAAACCCAAAAAGACCCGAAGGAGGAGAAAGGCCCGTCAACCCAAACCCACGTCTGTGGAGGAGCTTCTGGAGCGCATCAACCTCAAAGTAAGGCAACTGAAAGGCATGACAAGCCCCACCCCTGGCACAACAAACCCTGCCTCCTTGCAAATGTTTTAACTGATCATCATTACAAACATATTTTTGGAGATTGGACCTTTGACCTACATTCACCAACATTTAATGGGATATATTGTGGACCATGGAAATGGGTCCAGTAGTTTTTGTATAAACTTACTGTGGTTCCACAGGATCATCTCCCCACCTTCCTGTTCAACGGTTACGAGGATCTGGACACGTTCAAATTACTGGAGGAGGAGGACCTGGATGAGCTGAACATCAGAGACCCCCAGCACAGAGCGGTGCTGCTCACCGCTGTGGAGCTACTGCAGGAATATGATGGTAGAACAATTGAAGTAGAACACTGACCGAGCGTTCCACATGGGCACAGGCCCAAGTTTGGTTTATTAAATTAAAATTTGCTATTCGTTTTAAAATTCAACATGCAAATTTTTGGTTTAAAAAATCACTTTAGTTTCCACAATTCTATAAAACATCTACTGAAATATAGTCTTATCATACAATATTAAGTAATAAGGTAAGGTAAAGGTATTTGTCATTATACACTGTACAATGACAAATAAAGTATGAAGTTTGTAATAAATGTAAATGAACAAAAGTGGATCCAATATTAGTTTTACATACATAAAATGCACAGATTCCAAATGGTTTCCAAATCTACCTGTTTAAGGCTAAAAAATAACTGCATTTTTGAAATGCTTATCAAGGTCTGCTTCAGATACGTGTCACATGATGTAAAAATATTAGTTGTACAGTGTAATTGCACACTTAATTATATATACTGTGCAGCTCTAGTGTCTACATGATGCAGTTCATACACAGTCCATCACCCTGGAGTCCCCATAATATGTGTCTCAGCGCCTCCTGTTGGTGTGCTCCTTGTTCACAGGCAGCAGTGATCTGGAACGGAACAGCCCGTCTGCAGGTTCAGAGCAGAAGCTGATGTTGGAGCCCCGTGGCATCATGGGAGATTCACCACGAGACTCGGGTTGTTACGAGAGCAGCGACAACCTGGACAACGGAAACTGACTCCACCCACCTGTCTGCTGACCCCATTCATCTGTCATCTGACTCCACCCACCTGTCACATGACTCCACCCACCTGTCATCTGCCTCCACCCACCTGTCACCTGACTCCACCCATATGTCATCTGATTCCCACCCACCTGTCACCTGACTCCACCCATATGTCATCTGCCTCCAACCACCTGTCACCTGACTCCACCCATATGTCATCTGACTCCACCCACCTGTCACCTGACTCCACCCATATGTCATCTGCCTCCAACCACCTGTCACCTGACTCCACCCATATGTCATCTGACTCCACCCACCTGTCACCTGACTCCACCCACCTGTCACCTGACTCCACCCACCTGTCACCTGACTCCACCCATCTGTCATCTGACTCCACCCAGCTGTCACCTGACTCCACCCCTATGTCACCTGACTCCACTATATGTCATATGACTCCACCCACCTGTCACCTGACTCCACCCAGCTGTACTCAGTTTATAAACACACCATTAGTGTATATACTCATCTGTTGGATTCCAGCTGATGAAGGTGAACATGGATTCCTTCACACTCGTTTCTACATCTGGATTTTTTTGTTCCTTCAGACATTTTCCAGATTTGGTCGAACGCCAGGTTTCAAGTTCAAATCCAAATCTGTGAACATGAGGCTCCAGGTCACCCACTGACACCCTCTGACACCCAGTGACATTTACACAATCATCTGTAGACATGCTCCTGTGGGTGTCTTGCTCCTCCTCCTGTTCATAGATGTGGTTTGGTGACTTTCTGTGTGCATTAAACACTTTGTGCTGAGCCTTTGCTTTAAATACAACTTTTCTCAGTAGTTACAGTAGATTTTACTGTAAATGTTTCCTTTTCTTCATGGCTGAATCATTCTACACTGTAAAAAATTCTGTGACCTTCAGTGTATTAGTGTCATTTATAGTCCAAATATGTGATCAGGTTAAAATTAGACAGAATCACCTACAGAGGAACTTTTCAGAACTACTTTATAGACAATAGATCTGGAACTAATCTGACCAACATCAGTTTACCTGCTTTCTACTGTAGGGGGGTTGGTGTTTTCTTTTGTTTTTAGGCCTTCGTCGTGGACCACACCCGGCACAAGGCCTATTGAGTCCGCTGTGATCGCAGCTCAAATTTGACCCCCTGAACATAACTGTTATAAGTTGCGAGTATATATAGTTTCGTAAAAGTCGGTAAAGAAATGTGTCTACAGCGGCCCCTTTAAAAGTCAAATATATTGCTTTAGGCCCGATCATGCCCTGGAGAAGTTAGTTATGAAAATCAGTACAAATGTTTGTCATATGATGACAAATCATGCCCATAAACCATTTTTTGCTGTTATCATATTTTAACAAATTTTTCTTCAGAAAATTTTTCCAAAATTTTAGTCGTCATTTTCGCTGTCATTGGAATTTAACTGACTCCTCCTTGGCCATTGGGCCCAATGAGCCCAAAATCAGTGAACACGATATAGACAAGTGGGACATCAATAGTTATCAACATTTTTGGGAAAAGTTGCATCGTTTTTGTGCTACGCTGTCACAAATTTTGCAACGTTTTCAGGAAAAATTACCACGACCTAAATTACTTCAGCTCAGACAAACAAACACCAATATGGCTGAAATACATCTATTTCCCGGGTCTACATCCATTTAGCTAAAGATGTTCAGATTTTGTACTACAGCACCCCCTACAAATGTACTTTTATTAAAGTGGCTGTAGTTCGGATATACGGAGACCAATTTGGCAGAAATCTGACTGAGATCTCTATCTCCTGGGTGTACACCTGTTTGTCATTTGAAATTATTATTTTTTGCACTATAGCGCCCCCTACAGATTAGCCAAATACACCATTAGTAAAATGACATTAGATGGGACATACGAACACCTGGCTGGACTCAGACGTCTATCTCCAGATTCTACACCAGTTTATCTATAGAAAGTAAGATTTTTCTCTATAGCTCCTCCTACAAATTTGCCTTTACTAAAATGGCTGTAGATTGAACAAATGAATACCGCTTTGGCTCAAATCCCCCCCTACATATTTGTATCCAGCCCACAGTACCATGTCATCTCATTGTCATCTGGCTGTCTGCTGTTGTCTGCGGTTGGGGGTGGTTGTGAGGGATGGCGAAGGCCTTTGAAACTGCTTGCAATTTTAATTGTGTTTTGTTTTTGTTTTATTTTGTTGTTTGTTTTTTTTTTTGCTTAAATCACAATTTTGTTATTCTTTTTTTTGGCTTGATTCAAGGTTTTTTGTTGTTTTTTTTGCTTGAATTAAGCAAAATATGTGTCCAAATGTATGGTCAGTACAATGAGTTCTTCTGACTGAAAAGTTCCTCTGAATCTCATGCACTGAAGGTCAGAGTTTTACAGTGTATATTTTCTCGTTCAGATGTAAATAATGGCTCCTGTGAATGTGTCTTCACATCAGTCACACATGTACAGAACATTTCTTTAGATTTTGCTGTTTGTGTATTTTTTTAGTATAAAATATTTGACAGTATTTTATCATGTGCCTGAAAACTACTGTATGCAGTACAATTAAACAATTTACTAAAAATAATACTATAAGTGTTGAAATATGACAAATGTACAAGTGTTACTGCACTAAAGTAGAGACAGAAGAACACAAACCAGTTCAGGACTCTAGAACACAACTGGGTTCTGCTTTTTCTGGAGTGTTCTTTTTTTCTGTCGTTGTTGAACTTGGGGAATAAATGTTCCTTTGTTTTACTGTGTTTTCCTGCTTCTCTTTTAGTCTTCACTGGTTGATTCCTCATTTTAAGCCACGTTCCCACTAGTATCAATTCTACCCAATTCTACTCACTTTTGGGCGTTTTCACTGTGAAAAAGGACCTGGTCCCTTGGTACCCGGTCCTGAATATGGTAGCAGTAGATTTCAGTAGAGCTGATACTATGTGGTGGAAACACGGCTTTAGATTGAATTAAATTCAATTGTATTTACAGAGCCCCAAATCACAACAACATTGTCTCAGAGGACTTCACAGGGCTGATTGGAAAGAACAATCAATCATAGAAACAGATAAAGTCCCAAGCATCCCCTGTCCTTAGACCCTCCTTCTCGGCAAGAAAAAACTTCAAAATCCAGTGAGAAAAAGAAGAAATCTTGGGGAGAACCACACTGAAGGACAAATCCACTGCCATGGATGGACACGCTAAAGATGAACGTCCATTTGTAGAAGAAGGAGGGGGGAGAGGTCCATCCATCAGGTGGGTGAGGGTGGGAGAGGAGGTCTGGGATCACAGGTCAACACAGGACACAGGTGAGTCACAGGAGATGCTGCTGTATGTGGCTCGTTATGGAGATACTGCTGAGAGCTGCCTGTTTACTTAAAGTGGAGTCTTACATTTAATTCTTGCTCATTATTTTGCACATTTTGCAGTTTTATTAAAAAAATTTTATTCCATTTTGCTCTTTTATTCCGTTTGACTTTTTGCTGTTATGCCTACATTTAGGTTTTGCATTATCCCTTTTTTATGTGTTAAATATTTCCCTTGACTTGAACCTTTGTTTTTTTAATCTCTTCCAACATTGGATGGGAGACATTATTGTAATGACCGTGTGTGCGTGCGCACGTCTGTCTGCAGAGACATATCATGCTATAACTCAATGAATACTTGTGATATCACCATAAAATTACATGGGCATATATATATATATATATATATGTATATATATATATATATATATGTATATATATATATATATATATATATATATATATATATATATATATATGTGTATATATATATATGTATATATATATGTATATATATATATGTATATATATATATGTATATATATATGTATATATATATATGTATATATATATATATATATATATATATATATATATATATATGTATATATATATATATATATATATATATATATATATATATATGTAATATATATTATATATATATATTATGAGATCTGTGAAGGTCAAAATTAACTTCTGTACCACTATGTAGAAGACATATCACACTATAACCTAATACTGGATATATTATCACAATATTACACTCACTGATGCATATATATAACAAAATGATCAATATTGACAAGGTCAAAGGTCAAAATCACATTATTGGCTCCTAACATAAGAACGGGTTGTCATAGAAACTTGAGATTGGCACAAAATATTGGTGAGGTTGAGCATTCTCTTGCTCAACTGTTGTTGAGCAACAACTGTTGCTCAGTTGTTTAAAAGTGATTCATTCTCATCACAAAGCACTTTACTTTCTATTTAAAACTGATTCAAACAATGCAGTTGCCTCCCAGCTGTCGATTTAGCAATACTGACTCAAGTGACTCGCAGACCTGGATCGTTTTAGTGCGCGACTTGGAGGGAGCCGAATCCTAAAAAGGATCCGAGTTTTACAGCTCTAACTCCTTTGTCCTCCAAATAGTGGTGAGTAGGTCTAGTACATTTGTGAAATTGTGTTTGTACGTGGAAATGTGGGATACTGTGCCAGTGTTTTTAAACCTCACAGTTATTGAGCTGCTTTGCTCTCATTTGTTAAAATTGTCAGTGGGAGGGTGAATGCTGTGAATGTGTCCTGCATGTGCATGTTCTCTCTCTCTTTCTCTGTGTGTGTTTCTCTCTCGCCGGTAATCTAATTGACCCTTTGCTTGTGTCGCCACACCGACACCGCTCTGCTTCGTTCAGCCATGATGGATGACAGAAGTAAAACAAAACAGTTGCGGTCTGATCTATTTTATGAGATAACTTTATATGCCATGTCATTTTGTTTAAGTCAGTTTACATTCAACATGTTGAGGGTTCAATCCTGCAAGACATGTTGCAAAGGAGCAGGGGATGGAAAGGGAGAGAGCCATTTTTTCATGCTCCCCCTCAAATTACTCTGAAATTTCAGTGTTTATTGTTCCCCGTGAAAAAATGAAATGGGATTTTCACCCCTGTATTCACCTACATCGTCATTGAACTCATAATATTGGACCTCAATATTTGAAAAATCCTGGTTACGGCCCTTCGTACCAGCCCAATAGATCCCTTCACTCTCAGAATGCAGGTCTACTGGAAGTTTCCAGGACCTGTAAAAGTACAGTAGGAGCGACACCATTTAGTTACAATGGTTACCATCTTACACAATCAGACTACATTTAATATTAAAGAGACCGACACAGTCTCCACATTTAAAATCAGGTTGCCAATGTTCCTGTTTGAGAACGACTATAGTCAGGTTAGTTAAAAACAGACTGAAGTTACAGTTCAGTCTAAGTTGCCCGAGGAGCCACAATGCTGAGAGAAGTACAGGCACTGAGGTCCATCACCTGTATTTATAATTTCTTGTCTCTACTTTACATACCAAGTCTGTTGATGACTAGTCACCTGGTGTCCTCTTTCCAATTCTCTCAGTACTTTCCACATGTGGAACCATAGACAACAGGATATGCAGTGACTCACCTGTGTCCTGTGCTGACCAGTGAACCCAGACTTCCTCACCCACCCTCACCCGTCTGATGGACGGGCAGTCCCCCACCCTTTCATCTACAAATGGATGTTGTTCATCCATGGGAGTGGATCCTTCACTGCGGTTCTCTTCAGGTTTCTTCTTTCCCACTGGGTTTTAGAGATTTTCTTGTGAGAAGGAGGGTCTAAGGACAGGGGATGTGTTAAGAGACCAAGAACAATGTGGACCCCAATGCAAGACTCCCAGACACAAATAAGATTTTAACAGTTTTATTCAAATGTTTCTGAATTAAGTAGGCAGCTGCAGAGGCGATTGTTCGGAGATAACTGCCAGCGCAGAAACTAGAGGACAAGGCAAAACCACAGTCCGGGGACAAAAGCTCAGAACCAGAACACACATCAATCAGCTTAGGAGAACCACAAACTGTTACTAGATAACAAGCAGGGGTCAGATCAGGAGTCCAGACTTTGCAGAGGTTGCCAGTAGGGAGTAAGCGGTCTCTTGGTCAGGGGTGGAATCCAGGTCAGGTACCAGATGGGAGAAATTAGGCCAACAAACACACAAGGGGCAGACAACAGACACAATCCAAGAGTAGAGTGCTCATATGATGTGTAGAAAAACAAGTTCATAATTTGACCAAAAAACAGGAGGAGTTTATATAGGGAACTAAAGAGATGGGGATTAATTAATGGGCGGAGACACACACTGGCCAGGTGGAAAATAGGTGAAACGTGAACATAAACCCACATATCAAAATAAAGCCCAGACACCAACAATGACAGAAATGACACGAAGACAGAGAACCAACAAAACAAGACATATAAATGTTCAGAATGTAACAGGATTCTTGGGACTTCATCTATTTCTGTGATTGTTTTGTTTTCTCTGATGAACTCTGTAAAGCCCTGTGAGATGACCTTATTGTGATTTGGGGCTCTATAAATCAAATTTAATTAATTTGAAATGAATTGAATGAGGTGATGACATACTAACAGACACTGTCCTTTTGTTGGGGAGTTGGACACACTGCTCTACTGATTTTAAAACTAGCCACCAGATGTCACTGTGGGGAGATGTTTCCAATGTTCCAAAAGATGGGTTATTTTTCTGAATCGATTCCAAATGATTGGATCTCTTCAGTGTTCCATTTGGTCAGCACCTCCAGTAGCCACGGAGACACAGCAGGTGGTTGGAATTTTACACATTCTTATGTTCTGTCTCTAACTTAGAATTCTGAAATAACTCTAGTCTTAATAGGTGACTATGGATTTGACTGACAAACTGGTTTAAATAACCCTGACCCAGGATCTTTATACTCACACTTTGGCCCTGTTTACATGACAGTTTTTATTTCTGTTTCATTCAGAATAAAGGTTAATTCCTCTTTCAGATGACACTTAATTCCAGTTGAAAAATTCACAATTAAACTGAATTCTGAATAAAGTCATTGATTTATTCTGATCTTAATTCTGGATTTTGAATTCCTTTGCCTTGGAAACAGTTCCTCTTTAACATTATTGCTGTCGTGCACGTGCTCCTGATGCACATATTTGTTGATTCCTGTGGTTGATTGAGTCGAGCTGCTACTTCATAATTATCACAAAAATAAATGCAAACATCACATGTAGTATCTGGTCTAGCATTTTGATAGCTGAAACAAAAGCAAAACAGGAAGTGGACGCGATCATTTCCTTCCAGTAGACATCCAGACATTGAGCCGTTAAGATGTTATGTCCAATCAGAACCCTCTGTACCTCCAGCACTGAAAGAGGAATTAACTCGAGCAGAATACATCCATTTCCATGGAAACCTTTATTTGGAATTAGCATTTCCATATAAACATGAAGGAAATAGCTTTAATTCCAAATGATTGTATTCACAAGCGCCATGGATGAAAACATACACTTCTCATTTTCTATTCCACAACATTATGTTGCCAAAATTAGTTCAGAATAATACAAAAATGACATCTATGATAATGCTGTGTTTTGATCCCATTTTATTCCTTATAGGACTACAACGTGATAAGAACTAAATGTAAAATGTAACAAACGTAACGCCAGAATAACCGCGTTCACAACTTCCCGTTCATTTGGCAAAAGTGAAATATGATATCGTTTGTGAACGATCGTTCAATGAACTCGTTCAGGTACAACACTGGGTGTGTGAATGTGAAGCTAATGTAAAGTGCTTTGAGCACCATGAATGTGGAAAAGTGCTATATAAGTGCAGAGCATTTACCAGTTATATGTTGTAGGGTTAGGATTTTGCTGTCTTTGCTGTTTGTCTTTGTTGATGTTTCTACACGTTGTCACCTATTATATTTCTTTTTCTTCACATTTATTCAGTTTTTGGCTCATTTTGTGCTTATTATTTTATTGATGTCTTTTTCATTTTTTGTCATTTTATTGACCACTTTGGCTGTTTTTACAAATTTTTTGCAGAGCAGGAGGATCATTTTAGTGCTTTTATCTATCTTGGGTTCATAAATATGTCTACATTCACTTTTATTATTGGCTCTAAACAGATGGAAAAGCAGCAAACTAAAGCACACCCAGTTTCATGGAAGAACCCAGCTAGAAATAATTGAAGCCAAACCCTGGCATCTGATTGGAGTTTGTTTATTTAAGTTTTATATAAAATAAAGTTTCATCACATGAGCCTTGAGGAAAAATTAAATAAGAACATCCATACACAAAAAAAACACCAACAATGTGCTGACTTGCTGAGAGCAAATCACTGGAAAGATGCCCCTCTAAAAACAAGTTAAAAACAACAACATATTTTTTGCAAACTTCCTCCAGTGGAAGCAGGTCAGCTGATGTTGGTCATTGGTCAGATTGGTTCCAGATCTATTGCCTATAAATCAGTTTTTCTATCTGACTGAAAAGTTCCTCTGGAGGTGTTTCTGTCTGATTTTAATCTGATCACATATTTGGACTAAAAATAAAACTAATACAGATTTTTTTTAGTGTACGACCAATAACCAAGATAACCATACTTGCTTTAATCAAAAAAGGAAAAACTTTTGAACAAAGCAAAACAAAAAAACCCCATTTTGAATAAAATCAACAATGGTGGACGTTGTGAAATCAAAGATGGCTGCCACATGGGCTTCCACTTCTGGTGTCCCCTGGAATAAAAATAATCTTTGTTGCTGAAATGTGAGAAGAGACCCGCCCCCTCTGCCTTCAGCCTGCATCCGTAAAGTGCAAATTGTTTTATTAGGCCTTTGCCGCGTACCACGTCGGGTGCAACGCCTCTTGATACTGCTTGCAGTTTAATCTGATTCAGCCCTTTGAGCTCTAATTTGACCCCCTGAACATGCACGAAAACTCACCAAATTTTGCACACACATCCGACGTCTGAAAAATTGCGAGTATTTAAAGGTTTCGGAATAGTCGGTAAAGAAATGTGTCCACAGCGCCACCTAGAAAAGGTGAAATAGTTTTTATTAGGCCAGATCACGCCCTAGTGAAGTTATAGCTATGAAAATCAGTACACAAGTTCGTCATATGATGATGAACAAAAAAACCTAAGGATGACCACGCCCATAAACCAACAGGAAGTCCGCCATCTTGAAAACGTCGTCGTTTTCGCTGTCATTGGAATTTTTCTATCTCCTCCTAGGCCGTTGGACCAAATGAGCTCAAAATCGGTGAACACGATCTAGACAAGTGGTACTTCAAAATTTATCCAATTTATTTGGAAAAGTTGCATCGTTTTTATGCTACGCTGTTGCAAAATTTGCAAAGATTTCGGGAAAAATTGCCACTACATAAACTGCTTCAGCTCGGACATACGAACACCAGTTTGGCTGAAATTGAGACAGACGTCTATCTCCCAGGTCTACATCCATTTAACTAAAGACATTCTGATTTTGTACTATAGCGCCCCCTAGAAATGTACTTTTATTAAAATGGCTGTAGTTCGGACATACAAACACCGATTTGGCTGAAATTTGATTCTGATGTCTGTCCCGGGTCTACACATTTTTGTCATAAGAAATTGTTATTTCTCACTATAGTGCCCCCTACAGATTCACCAAATTCACTGTTAGTAAAATGGTAGTAGATCGGACATACAAACACAGATTTGGCTGACGTCTATCTCTCGGTCCTATGCCAGTTTATCAATAGAAATTACGATTTTGTTCTATAGCGCCCCCTACAAAATCGCCTTTACTAAAATGGCTGTAGATCGGGCATACAAACACTGATTTGGCTCAAGTTTGACTCGGACGTCACGTGATGAGGCCGTCACCAGGGGAGGTGGTTGCGAGTGATGGCGAAGCCCTTTGAGACTGCTTGCAGTTTTAATTTTTTTATTGTGGCAGCAGAGATGCAGCAGCAGAGACGTCACAACGTCACATCCGGTGAGTGTATTGTTTGTCTTTTTTCCTTTCTTCCTCACTAACTCTGTTAGCGTAGCTTCCCTTAGCTATCGCTAGCTCTTCTTTTTCTTCAGTATTTTCTGCTCAGTGTGCTGTATGTACAGTATGTACAGTATGTAGCTGTTGGAAGTACAGTTTAGTGTCAGGGTTAGAGGCCAGGATTTCTGAGTTAGAAGCACAGCTCTGCAGCTTGGAGGCTAATGCTAGGCCTAGCTATAAGTGAGGTAGCTGCAGGGACTGCTGGCCATGCTAATAGCAGCAGGAATGCTAGCATGTCTAGTCCCCCAGCGAGTCCTGTGCAGCCGGGAGGGTCCAGGGATCGGTTCGTGACAGTACGGGGGAAGCATGGTCCTAAACGCAAAAATGTAGCGCACCAAGAGCTTCAGGTCTGTAATACGTTTGATCCCCTCAGCGTCACACCCGCTAAACCGGACACTATGATAATTGAGAGCTCTATTGTCAGAGATGTGAAGTACCCAGTGGTGTCTGTCAGGTGTTACCCAGGGGCCAGAGTTGGTGACATCGAAGGAAACCTTAGGCTTTAACAGCAGAGGAGGGCTAGGTTCTGCTGTATCCTGAGCCACACTAGTGGTAACGATGTCCGATGGAAACTAACTTGCTAAATTGATGTGTGAAACCATAGCATTCTCTGGACCCATGCCTAATTTGGCCAGTGATGAGATGTAGGTTCTCATCATTTAATCGCTGCTTGGTGCTCTGAAAATGATGTTGTTTTCATAGATAGTTGGCGTGCATTCTGGGGAAAGCCTGAGCTCATTCAAAGAGATAGCATACATCCCACTTGGGAAGGTGCCTCTCTCTTAGCACAAAATGTGGCTGCTAAATTTAGCCTGTCAAAATGACAATTCAGAGGCCCAGGCGCAGGGTCGTAGTGTAAAACTGTCACAAACCCAGTATGTAGTAAGTAATATAAAAACTATGTCTATCCCCCGTATAGTTAATAATAAACCTAATATTATAAAACCTATAGGAGTGAGGTCAAATAATTTAATAAAAATAGTTCTCAGTAATAATCAGATTAAAAGAACACCTAACAATTTTATTCAGTGTGGACTGATCAATATGAGGTCAATCTCTCCCAAATCTCTATTAATAAATTATCTAATTAATGATCATAAGATTGATATTTTAGCTCTGACTGAAACCTGGCTTCAGCAGGATGAATATGTCATATTAAATGAATCCACACCACCAACTCAGCCAGAACCAGCGGTCGAGATGGAGGAGAAAATTAATCATAAAATGAATCATACTTACCACCCCTTTGAAACTCTACTTTTATCCATTACTTTCCCCAACTGGAGAAACCAAAAACCAGTCCTTTTTGTCATAGTTTATTGCCCTCCTGGTCCTTATACACAGTTTTTATCAGAAGTCTCTGACTTTCTATCCGGTGGAATAGAATTATAATAGTTGGTGATTTTAACATACATGTTGATAACAACAGTAATTTTCTCAGTAATGGATTAAATGACCTACTAGATGGGTTAGGTTTTATCCAAAATGTTAATAAACCAACCCACATTCACAGACACACCCTCGATCTGATCTTAACATTTGGGGCTCTAGTTTTGCTGACCAGGCACAAGCAGCTGGTCTGCGATGTGCCAACAGGGTGTGTCCAGATGACTTTGGCAAGTTTGGCACGCCGCGCAGACTGGCGCATCCCTCCTCCTTTCACTGGCGTACGTTGGAATGAGGGTGTAAAGAGGGTGTGCGATAGATGCAACACAGCTGATCAAATCTGCACCATTAGCTCATCTCCATGCTCTTAAATGCATATCCAGATACACGCTGCAACACCAGCTGACTGGGTCCGTTTGGGTTTGGTTTGTATTGTTTAAATAGGATTTTGATTTCACTTAGAAGTCTTTGTGGTTCTTAAGTTTTGTTGTTTTAGTTTTGGGTTTGGGTTTGTAATTTCATAATTACCAGATACCCACAGATATAATATAATATATAATATTTTGTCCTGCTCCCACCCGCACCCCAAGGGTGGTGGCGGGTGGCTTGCCCGCTCCACACTGTAAACCCAAACGTTCAGAATAATTACACATATTAAGTTGTGAATACTCAAAGTTTCAGAAATAGTACTACTAACTGAAATGTATTAAGTTGCTGTAACATGTTCTTCTTTTTAAGTAGCTACTTCCAACTAATATTTTTTTATTTAGGGAACCTATATATAAGTGAACATAACTTAACAACATATGAGATACAACTTAGTGGAATTAAGTCATTAAATGCTGAGAATGATATTGTAGCTACTGTTATTTCTATTGTTTCAAATAAGGATAATTGAAAAAAATAACCCTAAATCTATACCTAATGAAATTAAACCTGAAAATTGGTGATGGATCAGGTATTGTATTGAAATGCGTCTGACGCTCTGGAAACCTGTCTCTGAGGTCGTGGTAACGTGTGTGCTCCATGTTCCAGTCTGTCAACCTACCAATACACCAGCTGCACTGCTTAGACGTGCTGGCAAGCTTGGCTCACTGTCAGTGAATCTGTCACTGCGCCAAGTTAAATCTGTGGTCACCTCCCACAAGTGTGCTGCCCCACCCATCTTCGCGCACTGGCGTGCAAAACTGGCACTACACCTTTCAGCTGGTGAACTCTTTGTGCACTTTGGCGCCATCTAAAGTCAGTGAATCTGTCACTGTGCCGAGCAGGATCAGTGGTCACCTCCCACAAGTGCACTGCCACACTACCAAACGGCTCTGTGCTGGCCAGAAACTAGCGTTGTGTATGCTCCACCAGCAATAGTTTACTAAAGTGTAAGCAAGCTTTGCGTACAGCCAAAATTAGATATTACTCATCCATAATAGAAGAAAACAAGAATAACCCTAGATTCCTGTTCAGTACTTTAGCCAGACTGACAAACAGACACACCTCCGTGGAACCAGTTATTCCATCCACGCTCCATTCTGATGATTTCCTGCAGAAATCATCAGAATGGATGATTAGAACATTCTGATCTAATGTTTCTCCCAAACATTAGATCAGAAAAAGCAGCGGTTTCAAACCTAGGCCCTTTAATAAACCCCTCTGTAACACTAAATAATTTCACCACTGTAGACCAAACTGATGTCATATCTATTATCATGTCTTCCAAATCAGCCACCTGCCTCTTAGATCCAATCCCAACAAAACTCTTGAAAGAGATTCTGCCCCTAATTATTAGCACTGTCCTAAATATAATTAACACTTCATTAATTACTGGATATATGCCGCAGTCATTTAAATATGCTGTTATTAAACCAATTCTGAAAAAGCCTACCCTAGATCCTGACATTCTAACCAATTATAGGCCTATATCCAATTTGCCCTTCCTGTCAAAGGTTTTAGAATGAGTAATAGTTAAACAGCTGTGCCAATACCTGCAGGATAATAGTTTATTCATGCAGTTTCAGTCTGGCTTTCGTGCCCATCATAGCACTGAAATAGCGTTGGTTAAAGTTACTAATGACTTATTATTAGCCACTGATGACAGATTAATATCGGTCCTGGTGTTATTAGACTTTAGTGCAGCCTTTGACACCATTGACCACAATATCTTAGTGCAGAGATTAGAATGTGATATAGGTATTAGAGGAGCAGCCCTCTGCTGGTTTAAATCATATTTATCTGATCGCTACCAATTTGTTAATGTTAATAAACAATCATCGCCATTCTCCAGAGTTAATTATGGCGTGCCCCAAGGGTCAGTCCTTGGGCCTATTTTGTTTACACTATATATGCTCCCTTTAGGTAACATCATTAGAAATCATGGCATTAATTTTCATTGTTATGCGGATGACACACAGCTATATTTATTGATTAAACCTGATCAGACCAGACAAATAGATAAACTAAGTACTTGTGTCCAAGACATAAAAACTTGGATGAGTGCCAATTATCTTTTATTGAACCCTGAAAAAACTGAAGTCATTATAATTGGTCCTAAAAATGCGAGAGACTCCCTAACTGACCAGATAGTTACTCTGGACAACTTAAGTGTAACACCCAGTGCCACAGTTAAAAATTTAGGAGATTTATTTGATCAAGATTTTTAATTCAAAGCACACATTAACCAAACATGCAGAACAGCCTTCTTTCACTTGCGCAACATTAGCCAAAATTAGTTATATTCTGTCTAAAAATAATGCAGAAAAATTAATTCATGCTTTTGTTACATCACGATTAGATTATTATAACTCCTTACTTGTAGCGTGTCCTAAATATTCCTTAAAAAGTTTTCAATTGGTTCAAAATACAGCAGCAAGATTATTAACAGGATCAAATAGAAGAGAACGCATCACCCCTGTGCTCCAAACCCTTCACTGGCTACCAGTTGAGGTCGAGACAGTCTCTAAATTTAAAATTAGGTTGAAAACATTCCTGTTTGAAAAAGCCTATGGTCAGGTTAGTTAAAAACAGACTGAAGTCACAGTACAGTCTAAGCTGCACTAGGAGATAGAATGCTGGGGGAAGTACAGGCACAGAGTTCTTTCTCTCTCTCCCTCTCTCTCTCTTTATTTGTCATTTCTATAGCCCATCTTACATACCAAGTCTGTTCATGGCTAGTCACTTGGTGTCCCCTTTCCCCACTTCCGCCCTTTGTAGGGAGTAGCAGCTCTCAGCAGTGTCCGTATGGGGTGCCATGGACGGCAGGATCTGCGGTCACTCGCTTGTGTCCTGTGCTGACCTGTGCTGTGACCCCGGACCTCCTCCCTCACCTGTCTGGCGGATGGACCTGGTTGGACCACATCAGTCTGTCCTCCTCTTCATCCTCTCCCCTAATCCTCTTCATGCTCTCCTTGTCCTCCTCCTCCTCATGCTCTCACCTTCTCTTCTCCCTCCCTCATCTCCTCCTCTTCATTTCTTCCTCTTCATCCTCTCAACTCCTCCTCTTCATCCTCTGTCTTCTTCCTCCTCCTCTCCTGCTCCTCTCTTCTCCTCCCTCTCTCTACCTGGATGGTGATGAAGGAGAAACCAAACTCTGAGCGCAGCAGCTGAGTGGAGTTAAAGAGGAGGAGATCTGAGTCTGAGTCTGCATCTGAGGACACACACACACAGGATCAAGGGTTAAAGCTCAGGGGTCAGATCTTTCTAACCATGTAATGATCAAGGGGTTTAGAAATTATTGGGTCTGCACTATATCACCATATGGTGTGGTGTGTGTCTGTGTGTGTATAATATGTATTGATTCCTAATATTTTTCCCCAGGTTTCCAGTGCACAAGTCCAGTTCTGATGATGGATCTGGAGGTAAAAGGTTTAGTTTTGTGTGTGTGTGGGCGCACAGAGGGTTCTGTGTATCTGTGTGTGTGTGTGTGTGTGTGTGTGTGCAGGGGGTTGGTTGTGTGTGTGTGTGAGCAGAGCGGCTGTGACTGTTTGTCTGCACCACAGATTATCTGTGTTGGTTTGGCGACGTTTCCACGCTCACCTGAGGACACGTGGACTGACACTGCAGTCTGAGTCATGTTGAGGCTCCACATGTGCAAACTGTGAACATGAAGGATGCCTCTGACAGACAGAAGCCCCGCCTCCACGTCATCCACATTCACGTCCACAGGACTTCCTGTAGGAAAACAAAATGCAAGGAGGGCTGTCAAAGCAAGGGGCCCAGGAACAACAAACCACAACCCCCCACATACGTTTTATCTCTTAATTAATGGACATCTTCCTCTCAAAACATGGAACTATGGGTTTGACCTTACAAGGATATTCAAGGTGTCATGGTTTAGTTTTCAAACCCATACCACATATCCTACCTGTCATTATTAGAAAAGTCTCCACTGGTTTTTCCGTTATAGTCCATTTTAGTTTTTTAGGTAATGACCTAGTGACCTCTGACCTCTTGGGTTAACAATAGGTCAAAATCCATACACGTAGAAGCAGAATTCATAGACCAACATTTTGGTGCTCATTGGAAGGCTGTAATAGTTCCAAAGTTCTATCCAAAATTCAATTTGGACCTATATTGTGACCTTTGACCTAAAGTCTTCAAATTTATCCTTCAAGGTTCTGATATCAATGCACATCAACAGTGAGAGCAAAAAGAAGTTATATGCTAAACTGAGTATACAGGAACGAAAATGAAATTCCTTATTTGCCCTATCTCCCTATAACACATTTTGGATGGCCTTGACTTTGACCTCTGACCTACAGTCACCAAAATGTAATGGATCTATTCTCGACCACTTCACACCTTTCCTGAAAATTGGTCCAATAGATATGGTGTAAAGTTGTTGACAAACAAACAAAAGCTGCTTTCAGTTTTGTTGTACTTGTACAATAAAGACATTCTATTCTAGCCTAGTAAAGTAGCCTGCCTCCAGTGGCAAAAAATATTTTTGCCTGAATCATTGGTCTAGCAATGCTCTATAGAGCCTCAGCCAGGACCGGTAAAATTTTACTGGACGGATAAGCAGCGCGTAAATGGACCCGGTTGGATATTTTTCCTTCACTGTTAGCAGTGTGTTAACGGTAATTAGCCTAGCTTATAGGATATTAAAACAATGAGATAGACACTAGTTTAGACTTGTTTTCATTTCTCTGTATACATCACATTGTTCGTTGCTCTAATTGGTCATAGCGCTGGACTATTACACGCAGAGCAGTTTCAAACACAGCCGTTGATCCCACCTGTCCGCTTAAGATCAGTCTATAGATCATCTCCAGACTATGGATTCACAGCTGGGTTTGCCAGGTTTCACATGACGGCCACAGAACAAATAAATTCGTGATGTGTCAGTGAACTCGGTCAGGGGGCATGTCTCATGGATATTCAATATGGGGACAACGATACATTTTAGTCAGGAAATATCCAGAAGCAGACAGCAGGGCTTACAGTATGCGACCAAGGGATACATACACTACATATATTTCAGCAAAAGAGACAAAACAACAGTCATTGAGGCGAGAGCCTTTAGGTCACAGAGGAAAAAGTGATGAGATGAGATGATATCCTCTCAGCATTGTCCCTGCACTTCTGGGTAAGTGTTTTAATTAACTACAGAATCATGACAATATACTGCCATGTAATGTACTGGTCAGGTGTTAAAAGTGAACAAATTCTCAGTGTTAATAACTTTGCAGTTTTGAGTTGTCAGCAGTCAGCTGTACTCGGTAGTTTGACAGCTTCAGCCTAGCTTGTCTTGTTACTGTTGGTTTTAACACAACGATGGTCAAAAATGTGTTAGCCTCCATTCTCACGGACATTTATTGTTACTGTAAAACGCAGAAAGTGAAACAGCTACTTCTCAATGAAAGACCATGTAGTGATAGGTAAACTTGGTGTTAGCTGTTGCATAGCCTACAGGCTCCAAAAAGCCACTACAAGCTGCAGAGGATGTAGGATGATCAGTCTTCTCATTTTAGCCACAAAGGGCGAATAGTGTTAGACAGTTATATTAGTGAATATTCGTTATTTGCAACTTATATGCAGGGATGAAAAAAGTGTCTCGGATTCGGTTGGGATACCTGTTGTCACTTTTACATTTACCCCATACACAGCTTTTGACCATGATGATGAACTTAATTTGATAGCATCTTTAGCTTCTACAGTGAGTTTGGCTGCTCCTGAGGAAAAAGTTGTCCGAGCTTGTCTGAATCTGCGTGAAAGGGGGCGTGGCTTGGGATTGGTCAACGTTAGTTGTGAACATTAACCAGTTTCAAAAACAATCAATAGTGCTGGTGCAGCAGCAACAGCAACAGAAGCAGGGGCCAGTCCGAGAGGCTCCTTGGAAGATGAGTAAAGACAAGGTGAGACCGTTTCAGGCCTCCCCCGCACTGACCCACTTGCGTTGCAATATTGGTTTGCGAAGGACAGAGAGAGTTCTTCCCAACATGAGTGTTGGTTTACACATGGAGAGGGAGAGAAAGAGAGAAAGAGAGAGAGAGAGAGATGGTAGAAGAGCTGCCTAAATGCAAGTTAAGTTTAAAGTAATTTCGCCTTTTGGTTCAGTGCGTGTGCTACAGCCTATTGTCTACTGACACAGCAGAGCTGAGAGTGAGAATTAAACAATTATCCACCCAGCAATATTTCTGCTGCATATCAGCATGTAAATAGCCTGCCAATATCACTGTAGGCTCTGGTGAACACTCGTAATATATTAATTGAACAATAAATCAATTTAATATTTTGTCTGGTAAAAAGCCTCAGCATTGCAGTGCAGTGCTTAAAAGCTAATGTCAATGGTCAATAAATTAATGGTGTTATCAAAGCCAATGACTAATCATGTTAAATAAATGTGATGTTAATATCAATCAAAAATAATTGTGATTATGAGAGAGAGAGAGAGGGAAAAAGAGAGAGAGAGACTATGGCGGGATGGTGAGAACATGGAAACATAATGAACTCTTCCACTCCATATGGCTGAAAAATCGCTTCAAACATTTTGACTACAATTTGTTGACCATGGTGAATACTGTGTGTTATAGCAAAAAATAGGCTAGTGCAAGTACCTATTGTAGGAAGGCATATCTGAGGTTTACTTCACATTTGATTTTTGTAATAAACATATTTGCAACCTTTCACATTATCTTTGTATTAGTTCTAAATAGTAGATTCAATTCAATTCAATTCAATTTTATTTATAAAGCCCTAAATCACAACAAAGTCGTCTCAAAGGGCTTTACAAAAACACAATCAACTACAGAGATACATAAAAAAGTCCCAGGCATCCCCTGTCCTTAGACCCTCCTTCTCGGCAAGAAAAAACTTCAAAACCCAGTGGGAAAAAGAAGAAATCTCGAGGAGAACCACATTGAAGGACAGATCCACTCCCATGGACGGACAGACTATAGATGAACGTCCATGTATAAATGCAGGAAGGGGGGCTGGTCCAGACAGGCAGGGGCGGTGGTCACGGGGTCACAGGTCGGCACAGGCGAGATACTGCAGATCCTGTCGTCCATGGCTCCCGTGCAGACACTGTCAGGAGAGCCACCACTCCCCCCCGGACACACACACACACACACACACACACACACACACCAGGTGACTAGTCATGAACAGACTTAGTATGAAAGATAGGTTGTAAAAGTAGGAACTCAGTGTACTGTACTTCCCCCAGCATTCTAACTCCTAGGGCAGTCCAAACTGAACTGCGACTCATACACCACATAATTTTTTAACTAACCTGACCATAGGCTTTCTCAAACAGGAATGTTTTAAGCCTAATTTTAAATGTAGAGACTGTGTCGGCATCTTTAATATTAAAGGGAAGCTGATTCCATAAGACAGTAACCATGGTAACTAAAGGCTCTAGCTCCTACTGTACTTTTAGAAACCCTAGGAACTTTCAATAAACCTGCATTCTGAGAACGAAGGGTTCTATTGGGTTGGTACGGAACCAGATCATCTTTAAGATAAGAGGGGCCCATACCATTAATGGCTTTATATGTAAGGAGGAGGATTTTAAATTCAATTCTAGACTCAACTGGTAGCCAATGAAGGGTTTGGAGCACAGGGGTGATGTGTTCTCTTCTATTTGATCCTGTTAATAATCTTGCTGCTGCATTTTGAACCAGTTGCAAGCTTTTTCAAGTACTGTCAAGCACTCTCCTGTGGATACTTACCAGTTATAACTGTTTGGTTGACAGCTTTATAGCCCAGCCCATAGCAACACAAGAATGAGCCCCATTTAAAAGACAACATAAAAAGCAGTGCTTGGCCATATTTTTAATTAATTTTAGCAATTTATCTTGCACTGAAATGGCTCACGAAATACAAAGTGAGCTTCCTTTAAAAAGTATTCTTTATTCTTGTAGATGTAGAGTTCTGCATCAGATGTGAGACAAGGAGGCAACTTTAACTTATAACCAGTAATCATGCGTACTAGCAGTTTCAACTGAAACAAGCAGCAGCCTATCATCATTACATGTGAAACTATAATCAGGTTGAGGCTAACATAAACCATGTGTGTTTCATGCTTATAGATGTGCTTGAGCGTAGTGAGGAGGCTGGGGAGAGCAAAAAAGAAGGGCCAAGTGAGGGAAATGCAAAGAAGTTGTCAGAGGACCCAGGACTGTGGCCAGACAAGCTAACTGCTCAGCTCAGAGAGGCTGTAGTTTGTAGACTGGCTAATGAAAGTGTAGACCTGACCAAAGTGGCACCCAAAGCCAAGGAAGGAAAAACATTGTCCATTTATCTTCAATATGTTAAGTTGGCCAATGAGAAGATTAGGAGGGACTGGTCGATTCACAGTGACAGTGCAAAGGCTCTGTTCTGCATCCCATGCCTCCTGTTCTCACATGAGATAAAAAGGCCCTCTAAAAGTGCACTGAACAGCAATGATGGACTTAAGTTATCAGACATCAAGTGGTAAAAAATGGATAGAAAGTTCCCAGAACATGAGACACACTGCTCATAAGCAGTGCTATGTAAAGTGGAAAAGCCTTCAGCACTCATTATTGGTAGCCACAGGAGTTGACGGGCACCTTCAGAAACAGTTCCAGACAGAAGCAGAGAAGCATATCAAGATCTTAAAGAGACTTTTGAACGTAATTTGGTTCAAATTGCCCGCCAGCGGGCACTCAGACTCCAGAGAACAGTGGTTTGACCAGTTGTTTGAAGACTTTTGATGCTATCATCCTTCTTACTGTGTGGGCACTACAAGAGGAAATGCCGGCTCTTCATAATAGATGGGACTAGCTGCTTGCAGACGCCTCCCTAGTACCACAAGCAATGGACATCCCTGATCATTTCCAGAGTGAAGTGGGACAAACAGTGCTGAAAATGCATTCAGGAACAACATGTTTTTGTTGCAATAGATAGCATCATCAATACCTTGAGTGCAAGGTTCCATACCACAGCAAACATATGTGAAATATTTGCACCTATTCTGAAGCTGACTTATATGACTGACGTGCAGATCACAATCAGAAAAACTTTGTCTGCCATGCCAGAAAATCTTCTTCTGACGTGAGACAACACACATCCAACAAAACAACATAAAATATGTAATTATAGTTATCATAAATGAATTAAAAATGTACATGTTAAAAAATAAAAACAATAATAAAAGATAAGATAAAAACTAAATGCTGGGCATTGGCAAATATATATCACATGGATGTTTCACAACAATTTGAAAATGAAGTGCTACACTTTGCAAACAAAACAATTTTGTTGCGTTGTATTTTGAAAACAACAACATGTTAGCAGGCTAAACTTTGCTGTTGCATACGGCTTCATGGCTGTCTACATGTCAAAGTGTCCTTGGGCAAGACATTGAAACCCCCAGTAGGACTGACCTTAGACCTTAAAAAAGAATGCAACGAAATTGTGAATTTCCAGAGCGTGTAACTCTGCACTCGTCAATCCACTATTTCAGACTTCCTCCTAAAGATGGCTCCTGCATCCGTACTAGCTTGAGATAAGTAACTCTGGACACAATATTCAACAACATGAAGACCTCAGGACACTTTAGTTTCCCTTTACAGACCCTCTACTTACTACCACGTAAGTGTGACGTTGTTTAGAACTTTAGAAGAGGTCTAAAAATAGCACTTAGTATCAGCAAAAAGATACTAATCACTTCCATGCTAACACAGTTTGGCTCAAAGGGCAAAATTGAAATTTGTCAATGTACATCCAAATGGTGTGATTTTGATGTTAACTATATGTATGTATATAATCCCAATCAACTAAAAAATTTTGCTGAAATGAATTTTACTCCGGATAAACCCTTTAAGATAAGTGTGTCATGAGCACACTTTATAATTGATCTGCCAACTCTGTTATGACATTTGTATTTGTATATAAGATGAACAGCAGGGGGGACAGAACACATCCTTGTGGCGATCTGGTGGAACTGCAGGTCTGATCAGACAGGGTGCCATTGATTCGTACTCTCTGTGTTCGGTTCATTAAAAAGTCTAAAATCCACCCCAAAAGGTTTGCTCGCTTGCTCATCATCTGAACCCACTTTATCCTCACCAGGGTCACAGGGGTCTAATCCAGCTACAATGGGTGAAGGCGGGGTACACCCTGTATGAGTCTCCAGTTCATCTCAGGACTGAACAGGGCTTTCAGTCACTATTAAGAATATGAGTGGTTCAGGGAATTCCGATTACATATTTTCTTGCATAATAGGGGGCTTTGGCTAACTCAGGGGCATAGTCTGCATACTCAATCCACTGCCTCAATGGAACAAACACAAACTTTCTACTACTTGTGCCCCCATTTTTTTTTTCCTGTGCTCCTAAAATGTTTCACTAAGGGGCCCATGTGCTGCTGAAAAAAAAAGTTAGCGTAGAGCCCCGGGTATAACAGATGGAAAAACAACAAATAACAACAATAACCAAAAACAAAACCCCTGGCATCCCTTCGGGATGAGGTGATGAACGAAAAGTGATGTTACCTTCCATGAGAATTCTGAAAACATCCTTCATGACTGGAAAAGTGGTCCACAGAACCAGGAAGGAGAACAGGAAGGTGCAGATTGGATCAGCTGCTTTAAATTCAGGCTGGAAAACATTCAAAGAACAGATGATGATGAGGATGATGATGATGATGATGATGATGATGATGGTCATTTTTTTTTATCATAGATTGCCATAGTTGTCAACTTTGTCTAGAAAAAAAGGGAATGATGTTCAGCCTATTTTTTTTACTGCAAAAATGCACATTAACATTGATGCAAATGTAGTATTGCACAACATCAATTGTCAAAGTCAGCATATGTACCACATTTATTCTTTTACAAACAGATAATTAAAACACAAAATAACACCAAGGCAAATTATTAAAATCACTGTTTTATTTGATAAGAAAATAAAAAATTTTTAGTATGATGTCGATATAACAATTTTTCTTAATGAATTAATTTCTAAGTTTTATAATTCATAAGTCCATAAGGGGAATCTATGTGAATTTTTTGGGAATTTTCTGAGGTCATCTGGGAGGGTCTGGATGCTTTGACATGGAGATACAAGGACACCCACTGTTATCGGATCGAAAATTAAGGAGCATTTTGGAGCAGTTAGTAAATAATGGGAAGGTTTTTATAGCAGACGGAATTCAGTAGGAAGAGAGCTGTGTGTGATGCTAACCCAGAGGTAGATGATGATCGCAGCCACCAGGACCCCCAGGCTCTGCAGGAGGTCACCCAGCACGTGGACAAACGCCGCTCGGACACTGGCATTACTGTGGCTATGTCTATGCTGGCGGTGGCCCTGCATTCCAGGGGTGTGGCTGTGGGTGTGGGGCGTCCCAGTCTGATGGAGGATTAGGACCATCCTGTACCCAGAGTACAGACGGTGTTTACTTCTGGATCAGTCTAATGTTAGAAGAGCTCTAGCTAAAGCAAACACAACATTTGAGCTTTTAATGGACATGTCCCTCTCAAATTGTGAGATATGGGTTTGACCTTTCCAAGTCGCTTTCCAATAGGTCATGCTCCCATTTTGGAGGCTACATGTAGTTTCCTATCTGTCAACAATAGTAACTGAGTACTTATCAGTACCGTTTTTAGAGTTACCACCATTTAAAATCATGTGACCTTGATTTTGACCTTTTAAGATCTTTCAAGGTCAAAGGTCATGATGTCATTTTGAAGTCCATGCCAGGTTTCATATCTGTCAATAACACTAAGTCTCTATCTCCACTGGTTTTTCTGTTATTATCCATTTTAGTTTTTTTTAGGTATTGACCCAGTGACCCCTGACCTCTTGGGTCAACAATAGGTCAAAATCTATACACAGAAGATGCAGAATTGAAAGACCAGCATTTTGGACTTCATTGGTTGTTATGTCCAAAATTAGATTTTGGCCTTATTGTGACCTTTGACCTTTAAATCTTCAAATTTGTCCATCAAGGTTCTGATGTCAATGCACATCAACAGTGAGAGCAAAAAGAAGCTACACATGCTAAACTGACTATACAGGAATGAAAAAGACATTCGTGATTATTGTTAAAACACATTTTTTGGTGACATCGACCTTTGATCTTTGACCTACATTCACCAAAATTAAATGTGATTTATTCTGTGGTTGGTCCAGTTGTTTTTGTAAAGTTGAGGAAGTTAGTCATCCACCCACTCACAGGACATTGACTCCCACAGCGCAGCCTGAGGTGAGGAGCATGATGGGACTGTTGATGTCGTAGTCGCCGTGGTTCATCCTCTGAGCAGCGGAGAACACCAGCACCGCCGTCACCACCCACATGGACAACACCGACACCAGCATGGCCAGAACCTCTGACCACAACCAGAACCAACAAACAAGAACATGTGTTTAGCTTTACAGCGGGGGGGGGATTACAGATAATGTCGTACATAGTTACATAGTTATATAATTAGTGTTTAGAGTGACTACTGGGTTAAAGGGGGCGTGACTTAGGAACTAGATCCATGATGTAGAACTGTGACTGAAAATTAACATACATGATGTGTATATATCTGTCATATATTATTTGTAGTTTTACATTATCAGTTTGGAAAAAAAAGACCCACCTAAAAATGCAACAAATCCACAATAATGTAGTGATTTATTTTTTTTGCTTCATTGGAATTCTTTTTTGTTAATTATATTTTTGTTGTTTTTGCTTAATTCAGAATCACAACTGGGTTAAAGGGGACATGGTTTAGGAGGTAGTTCCATGATGTACAACTGGGACTTAAAGGGATAGTTCAATATTTTTCATATGAATTTGTTTGGAATCAGCGTCACTCACAGTAATTAACCCCCAACAGTTGAGTTCTGGTCCAGTTTTGGTCAAAGCAAAAGTAGTCCCAGTAGGTTTAGGTTAGAGCCGTCAGTCCAGACAAAATCCGAACATATGGGCAGCCTACTGATGATGTGCAGTTAAATTTAAAAGAAAAATCCAGGTGTTGGCCTTTGTTTTGTTTGGATTAAACGGCTGTTGCTTGCGTCTTGTAATTGGACATTGTTAATACAAGTTGCCCATTGCTGGACAGCCGTGTGTCTGTGTTCTTTCTCTGCTGACAATGTAATGACATTATCATGACCCGTCGACTTGACTTCGACTTTATTAACGGATAAGTCGGCTTGAAAAAAACTGAAGTCGTTAATGCACTACCTTGTAATTGCTTGGAGCTACTTTCTCTCAATAGCAATCAATGGTCGTTGCCACTGCAACCAACTGTGTGCCTTAGCAAACTACTTTCATCAGTTGTTCGGCAGTGTTTACGGCTGCTGCGTGCAGGCGCACAGCTGTTAGCAGTGACAACGCTAGCGCATTGATCGCTATTGAGAGAAAGTAGCTCAAAGCAATTAAGAGGTGTGACTTTTTGTTCTGTGACGGTTTTGTTATGAAAATAAATCACTCACTCGAACACATACTGTTTTGAGAAGAAACATGTTATGTTTTGTTGACCCCAGGAAACCTGTCAGGACTACTTTCGTTTTGACCAATACTGGACCAGAACTTGACTCACAGGACACTGTCGGGTAAGTCACTGTGGGTGCTCTCCCTTTAAATGAACAGAAATATAACATCATCTGTACGGTATTAACAAACTAAATCCTAAAGGAAACCATCATCATCATCATCATTATCCAAGCTGCAGAGGAGTTTTTTTTGGGCGTCACCTGCTCGATACCACCCAAAGGTCATTGTTTCTGTGCAAGGCCTGGATGAGAGCCATAAGGAGACAATGCTGATGAGGATGCTGCCAAAGTCGGTCAGAAGATGAGCTGCATCTGTCATGACAGCCAAACTATGAGCAGCGTAGCCTCCTACAGGACACAAAAACACACTGTTGTCACCCACTAGACTGGACTCTGCCCTTCAAAATAAAAGCACAAGTACTGTTCGGTTCTTTTAAGAATTGTCCCCACCAGGAGAAGAACGATGATATAACTCACTTCTTGCTTGTTTATTTAGTTTTATTTATTTTCAAATTTGATGTTTTTCCACAAAATTCTAATTGTAGCAGCAGTAGTAGAAGTAGCAGAAGTAGCAGAAGTAGCAGGTTATAAACCTGTAAACACAAAAAACTATGGTATAAATAACTATATGCTACTTCCTGTAATTAATGTGCCAATAAATCTATTCAGAAATTTATACCAATATCAATTTCATAAATATACACAACATATTCACATAAATATACATAATCACAATACACATATATGCAAGTATAAAACCCATATATAAATATATTGTATATACATTTAAATAAATACATCTGTGCAACATTAAGAATAAACTCAGTAATAATATCAATAACAGCAAAGGTAATGTAGTACTGTGGTTAACATAATTAGTATTAAATTTAATAATTTAAGCAAACATCCTTCAGCACAGAAATATAATAATTTAATACACAGACCAAATACACCTTAATATTAATGACACATTAAACCTAAAGCATAAGTCACACAAATATTATTATGCCTCAATGCAAACAGAAAATGTAGTTTATAAATAGCATTGCCGTCCATAGTAGATCTGCAAATATACAACAGCTAACTACATTACCCAGCCTGCACCGCAACCAGGAAGTGGTTTACGCCATAGTGAGAGCGCTACAATCAAATACGTGCCGAATATAGCCGTGGATTCATCAAACCAGACAATATTGAAACAAACACAACACAGCTTAACCAGTGACCAATGCACCAAATCCACAAAACACCACAACGGACAAGACAACATTAAATTAAACCACAGCTTACCGGTGGCGCTTCTCTTCTGACGGACATATGACAATCGGTGTGTTTATGTAGTTCGTGCCCATATGTTACCGGAGGATAAACCATGCAGCTCTTTTAAGCGTTTAGTCTCCCTTCACCAGGTAAGTGAACCTCCCACTTTCACCTGTGTCTCATCACCGTTAATTACCAGTGCCTCTCCCACTTATTCACACATGAAATAAACACAACACCTCCCACTTGACCGACTAATCATGCGATTTAAGACGGTCACAGAACATTAGAATTTTTTTTTTTTTTTTTTTCTTCAATTAGATCAAGTGAGGTGAGAAAGTGAGAGTGAGTAAGAGTTGAGAGAGAAAAAGCAAGAGCTTCAGACTTAGGGTTTTAGGGCAATGAGGTCCTACAGACTGGTGATCGACAATGTCTATAAGTCACTGGTCTTCCACAGGGATGAGGACTACCAGTCTCCTCACATCTCTCCGTAGGATGACCGCTGTTGGTTGTCGGGGATTCCTCTTCGGTTGGCCAACTGTAAGAGCGGCAGGAAGGCCTGCACAAGTCTGAATATCTGCATCTCTCACAAGTCCTTTCTTGTCAGGATACACAGTCTGGATCCGTCCCAGCCGGAATTGCCCTCGTAGTGCATTTTGATCAGCGATCCAGACAATGTCACCAGTGGCGACATTCCTTTGGACCCGGTGCCACTTTGGCCGAATGAATAAGTTGGGACCAGCAAGTTCACTCCACTTCTTCCAGAACATATCCACTCCAATCTGGATGGCTCTTAGATGGCGCCAGGGATGTGTGCACAAGTCAATTCCTCCTGTATCTCCTCCTCTTCCCATTCTCCCTAGGACTAGAGTGTTGGGGGTTAGATACTCTATGGAGTCTTCTTGTGCTTGTGCCCTGGCATCAATCGGCCTTTCATTGGTAAGATTAGCTGCCTGGTAGAATAGAGTTTGAAGTTCACCCCAGGTGAGTGAGCTTGTCATACCTCCGAGGTTAGTGAGGGCCCTCTTTATGAGCTTGACTCCAGCTTCCGCGGCCCCATTACGATGAGGTGAATCAGGTGGATGAAAGTTCCAAACCCATTTTGTTCCATTTTTTGCAGCTTTGTCTTCTATGGATGTTTCTTGTAAGGTCGCCAAGTACTTATACAAGTCCTGTAGGGCAGGTTTAGCTCCAATAAAATTGGTTCCTTTGTCTGACCACAATTTCCTAGGATGGCCTCTCAATGAAACAAAGCGAAAGTAAGCTTGGAGGAAGCTCTCTTGATGATCTACAATGTCCACATGAACTGCCCTGGATGCCATGCAACAGAAGACTATACCCCAGACCTTTTTCCTTACTCTCCTTTTGACGGTATCTTTAATTTCAAAGGGGCCAAAGAGGTCAAGTGTGGTATACTCAAATGGGTTAGCTCGCTGTGAGCGTTCTGGTGGAAGGTCACCCATCATCTGCTGGCACAGCTTCCCTTTCAACTTGCGGCAAGTAATACAGCTGTTTACAACTTTCTTTACTACTCGCCGACCTTGCACAATCCATGCTCTTCTTCTGGTGCGCAGAAGTGTAGCCGCAACACCTTCATGGTTCTCGTCATGGGCTTCCCTTACCAACAGGGTTGCAAGCCAAGAATGAAATGGGATTAAGGGAACAGCTGTTCCATCTTCATTCCAGGACTGGATCCGACCACCACAGAGGAGAAGTCCGGTGTAGTCGTCCTTGTGAACCACCAAGCGGTTTAGTGTGGAGTCCAGAAACTGATTGCCATCTTGAGCTGCGAGGACCAAGTCTTGAAAGGCTTGTGCTCTTTCTTCAGGAGACAAGATATTGTTGTTAGCCTCCCACTTTAATGAGTCCAATGTTTGGCGTCTCTTCAGCCAAGTTTCTGCAGCTCGACGAGTCCAGGCTATGGAACCACATAGTTTGGACAGAGAACTGAAGCGTTGAGGTTCCATAACATGCACCAGTCCAAGTGCCCAGAGCCTTCTCTGACTGTCAGTCTTCGATGTTGCACCTGGGACAGCTGGTGATGTTGGTGGACCCTTTGTTTCTTTTGGTTGGAGGTCTGCCTTGATGTCAGGCTCATAGAGGCCAGTTCTTTTTTTCACCTGGGCCCTGGTTGCTAGTGCTGAGAAGGCTTTCCGCTTAAGCTTTCCAACATTTTCAGCAGCAGAGGGTGTAATCTCGATGGCCATCTTCATGGGCCAGACCATCTCAGGCAACCTCAGAAACCCAGGGCCTTGCTGCCACTCTGACTCTTCATCGAGTTCCTCAGGGCTTGCACCTCTGGTTACAAAGGAAAAAAGTAAGTTGTTTTGTCTACTGAATTCAGACCATTTAGCAGCATTGAATCCAAAAAATAAATAAATTCTTAATCATGTCAGAATTTTAAGCTAATTTAATTTTGAAAAAAAAATTCTTGCCATAACAGGGTTTAGGAGAAAAGATTTTTCTAACAGAATGTATATTATATTAAATGTTAAAAAGTTCAATTTCTGCCAATTAAATAATAGAGTTAAATAAATGGACTGCACTTATATAGTTCTTTTCCACCTTCATGGTGCTCAAAGCGCTTTACATTAGCCTCACATTCACCCATTCACACACACACTCATACACCAGTAGGTTTCTAAGGTCTAAGGTCAGTTCTACTGGGGGCCTAAGCAAGGGTTCAGTGTCTTGCCCAAGGACACTTCAACATGTGGACAGCCAAAGCCGGGACGCGAACCACCAACCTCTCGGTCATTGGGCGACCCACTCTACCAACTGAGCCACAGCCGCCCAATAAAGGTAAGTACATGGAAATTTAATGTTACATCGTCATTGTGCAAAATTCCAGGCATTAATTTCTGTTTCACAAGTGATTTTTATTCACTTGAATTCATTTCAAGGCAGAAATATCACAGAATGTAGCATCACATGATGTTTCCACCTTCTTGGTTCAAAGCTCTTTACTTAGCCTCACATTCACCCATTCACACACACTCATACACCAGTAGGTTTCTATGGTTCTGTCAGTTCTACTGGGGGCCTAAGTTAGGGTTCAGTGTCTTGCCCAGGGACACTTTGAGTCATCAGTCATCACAGTGTATGTGAGTTGAGGGGGCAATAATATGTACAGCTGAGCAGGTAAATTATGGGTCAATGTCCTGTATTAGTTGAAATAATATTCACACAAAATATAAACTAACAAAAAAACCCTGAAAAATCTAAAACCTATTAAAAAAGTCTTCTAAATAAATAAATAAAAAACACCAAATAATTTGATAAAATATAATATATATATATATATATATATATATATATATATATATATATATATATATATATATGCAATTAACATGTTTACTTAACGCCTTCCAGAGTTTCAACAAAACAACGAAAAACAAATATTCTATTGAATTTATGTTAAAAATATTTAATCAGATTAATCATGATGATGCATTAATCTGAGTTCATGTGTTAATTTTGACAGACCTTTTTTTTTTTTTTTTTTTAATCACAATTTACCAAAATTAACCCACAGGAAACTCTGTGATTACTCTGATTAAAAGTATAATCATTTGACATCCCTCATTAATAAATAAATGCAGTAGAGTGTGTGTACCCAGTAGTTCAGCGATCATACAGAGCAGGCTGAGGGAACAGGCCATGGACAGTTTCCTTCTGGACAAACGTCTGACCTCACATTCATTCTCCGTCTTTGAACCAGTGTCAAAACAAAAAGGATCAAACTGACACAAGACATCGACGCTGGAGTCTTGGAGCGTTTGCGTAGAATTCATCCTGAGGAGAAAAGAAACAATATCTAGAACATCTGGAAGTGTCAGCTGATCCACAGGGAACTGAAGAAAAACTGAGGTGGAAAAAGTAGTCACGCACCAAAATATGAAATATTTATAGTGCTTATATAGTGCTTTTTTGGCCACTCAAAGCACTTTACATTAGTGACCCATTATTCATTCACTCTCACATTCTCCCTCTGGTGGTAGTAAACGACATTTGTAGTTGGAACTGCACGATATATATTGTTAAAAAAACTTAATTTTTCTCCACCATGAGCTGACATAACACACTTCAGTTTGTTTCACTTCTGTTTCCCTAAAGTCCACTGTTGTTGCTTCCCCACTCAAACAATCATAAATGCACCTGCACATCATGTGATTGTTCGTAGCATCAGGCTTTCTCCCTAAACCAATCATGAATGAACCTACATGGTCTTCTACCAACACAACCAGGGGGGTACCACAATGACCATGGGCTTGTGCACTGGTACTATTTCTTTATCCACCAGTGGAACCATCTGATAGATCAAACTGTTGCCAAAGCCGGTTGGAAGAACAGTGAAAATGTCATTTCCATTAACAAACGCTTCCAAAGTCATCCTCTGTTCATCTTTTAAGGAATAAACATGTGGTAGAGGAGATAAAACACTGATTTCCAGTGTTTTATCTCTCCTCCTCCTTTAGCCGAGTCTATATGGACGCTGCCGTTGTGTATCTGAAGACTACACTGTCGTCACTTCTGCTTAACGTCAACACCAGCCACAATGCCGCCAGGTAGTCCCAACCTGCAATACTGATTGACTCCTTCATTTGGAAATAGATTTGTTCCCCGTGCTACTCAGATGCTTGTGTGAGCGTAGCGTAACGCAACCAGATGACGTAAGTCAGGTTACCTGTGACCACCACCAAATATTCATACGCCAGTGTGAGTGGCACTGGAGGAATTTTGGGCTGGGTCGGGCCTAAAATGTCAATCATTGCGTTCGGGTCGGCTCGGGCTTCCCTCTCGCTGACTTTTTTTTTTTCCCCGCGTAATTAAGCGAGTGCGCATCAAGATCTCTCTTTCACTCTCATTGTGTGGCCTCTTATTCTGGGTTCCAGCATTATTTCGTTGTGTAAATGCATTTATCATGATAATAAAAATATGTAGAATTTTTTAATCTTAAAAATCTTGCATTTTTTTCTGCCAAAAATACTATGGGATAAATTGAAATTTTGGGTTTGTTTCGGGCTCGGGCTGGATCGCGCTTTAATGCCTCCGGGCCTGGGCCGGGTCGGGCTGGATTTTTTAGGCCCGATCTTACCTCTAGGGTGAAGTGTCTTTGCCCAAGGACACAATGGACTGACTAGGACAGAGTGGAATTCAAACCACCAACCCTTTGGTTATTAGACAACTCGCTCTACCAATTGAGCCATGGCTGCCACAATTTTTTGAACTTAATTATAACTGTTGACTCTCTTGACATTTTGACTCAAAATCAAAAATATGAGATAAAAAGTCAAAGATATGAATAATTTTTTTTTTAAATCAGATAACTTTTTTTTGATAAAAGGTAAATAATATGGGATAACAAATCCAAATCCAAAAATTTAAGTAATAATAATAATAATGAGGAAAAAAAGGAAAAAAAAAATCACAATAAAAGGACAGGAAGAGGACAAAATAACATTTACCATCTGACAGGAAGTGGAAACACCTACATTAACCATATGACAGGAAGTGGAAACACCTACATTAACCATCTGACAGGAAGTGGAAACATCTACATTAACCATATGACAGGAAGTGGAAACACCTACATTAACCATCTGACAGGAAGTGGAAACATCTACATTAACCATCTGACAGGAGGTGGAAACATCTACATTAACCATCTGACAGGAAGTGGAAACACCTACATTAACCATCTGACAGGAAGTGGAAACACCTACATTAACCATCTGACAGGAAGTGGAAACATCTACATTAACCATCTGACAGGAGGTGGAAACACTACATTAACCATCTGACAGGAAGTGGAAACACCTACATTAACCATATGACAGGAAGTGGAAACACCTACATTAACCATATGACAGGAAGTGGAAACACCTACATTAACCATCTCTCAGGAAGTGGAAACACTACATTAACCATCTGACAGGAAGTGGAAACACCTACATTAACCATATGACAGGAAGTGGAAACACCTACATTAACCATATGACAGGAAGTGGAAAATAAATTTTCCATCTGATAGGAAGTGGAAAAAACATTTACCATTTGACATGAAGTGGAAAATATCTATATTTACCATCTGACAGGCTCTGAATCATCCATTAGATGCTGTTTCTCTTCGTCAGTGCAAACCTCCATCAGATCAAGTGGAACAAACTAATACCTGTTGGTTTCCAGGTTCAGTGAAAGTTTGCAGCTGCTGCTCCTGCGTTTGCACTGGTTATCTGAGGGGGCGGGGCTAGACAGGAGCCGATGGTTATTTGAGGGGGCGGGGTTGGACAGGAGCCAATGGCAGAGCTCCTAGGTGTGGACTGACAGGTGGTGGACAGAGGTGGAAACGGTACTCACACAATTATGAGATCAAAAGTAAAAAAAAAAAAAAAGGGAGATTAAAAGTAAAATTAAAAAGAGAAAAACTTAAAAATGGGATAAAAGTCCAAATAATGAAATAAAAAGTCATAATGAGAAAAAGCTGAAAACAGATTTTTAAAAAAAATCACAATTATGTGGTAAAAGGTCAAAATATATGATGGGTCAAAATAATTGGCTAAAAAGTCATGAGGAATTCAATTCAATTAAATTTTATTTATAAAGCCCTAAATCACAACAAAGTCGTCTCAGAGGGCTTTACAAAAACACAATCAACTAC
Organism: Siphamia tubifer; assembly: GCA_020466265.1. Classification (NCBI taxonomy): domain Eukaryota; kingdom Metazoa; phylum Chordata; class Actinopteri; order Kurtiformes; family Apogonidae; genus Siphamia; species Siphamia tubifer. The sequence goes on along the minus strand of JAIVEL010000024.1, from coordinate 13,318,777 downwards.
AGAGATATATGAAAAGTTCCAGGCATCCCCTGTCCTTAGACCCTCCTTCTCGGCAAGAAAAAACTTCAAAACCCAGTGGGAAAAAGAAGAAATCTTGAGGAGAACCACATTGAAGGACAGATCCACTCCCATGGACGGACAGACTATAGATGAACGTCCATGTATAAATGAAAGAGGGGGGGCTGGTCCAGACAGGCAGGGGCAGGGGTCCGGGGTCACAGGTCAGCACAGGCGAGACACTGCAGATCCTGTCGTCCATGGCTCCCACGCAGACACTGTCAGGAGAGCCACCACTCCCCCCAAGGGGGAGGGGGGGGGGGGGACACACCAGGTGACTAGTCATGAACAGACTTGGTATGAAAGATATGTTATAAAAATGACAGAAACAGATGTGAGGGAGAGAAAGAGAAGAAAGAACTCAGTGTCTGTACTTCCCCCAGCATTCTAACTCCTAGGGCAGCCTCGACTGAACTGTGACTCATACATCATGTATACATGATATATGAGTCACATAATTTTTAACTAACCTGACCATAGTCTTTCTCAAACAGGAATGTTTTCAGCCTAATTTTAAATGTAGAGACTGTTTTGGCGTCTTTAATATTAAAGGGAAGCTGATTCCATAAGACAGGGGCCTGATAACTAAAGGTGACTAAAAGTCAAAATAATGAAATAAAAAATCATGACAAAAACAATGAAAACAGTTAAATAAAAATCACAATTATGAGATAAAAGTCAAAATAATGAAATAAGTCATGAGAAATAAGTTGAAAATATAGTTGTTTTTAAAAATCACAATTATGAATAAAAGTCTTTTTTTTTAGCTAAAAGGACAAAACATGAGACAAGTCAAAATAAACTAAAAAGTCATGAGGGGAAAAAAGTAAAAAACATGTTTAAAAGTAAAAAATAATGACAAAAAACAACTATGAAATAAGACAATGAGGAAAAAAGTTGAAAAGTCACAATTATGAAATAAAATAGCCATCATTTTGAGATGAAAGGTCAAAACATGACAAAATGTCAAAATAATGGAATAAAATTGAAAATATGAGATAAAAAAATCACTATCATGATATAAAAAGCACATTAACGAATTAAAAAGTCACAATCATGACATGAAGTCAAAACCATGAGATAAAAGCCTTTACAGTAAAAATCCCAAGTTTATTTGATCCGACAAACAGGAGAAACAGAAAAAAAATAAAAGAAACAAACATATGAAGCCACAGACATTATTCCAAAAACATCCCAAACATCTTTAAGCACTTCTGAAACATCTGTCAAGTAAGTTTTGCGTCCAAAATAATTGAACTGAAGCATTTTTCAAACATGTGGGATGAACACAAACTAACAGGACATTCTAAAGTATTTTTAGTTCCACATTCAGCCCAATATGATCTGAAAAGGACCAGACCAGTCAAATAATTAGAGTGAAGAGTCAAATTACACTTTAATAATATTTACATCTATAATGTTTCCCTCAAAATGTGAACATCAACAACAACTGGACACGTCTGAAGAAAAACAAGTGACGTTTGAACCCTTTTCTGCCTCAGTTTATCATTTGCACATGTGCAGAACAACTGACACTTCCATTACAAATACAATAAACATTTAGGAACAGGCAGAATATTTGGAAAATGACATGTCAGCTGCTTCATATTTGTTCAGGTATTTATCCAGGTTTTTCAATTTCAATTTTATTTATAGCCACAACAGTTGTGTCACTGTCACAGAAAACACAATCAACTGCCCTTTTACAAAAAAGGATGCTTTGTTAATAGAAAGATTTTCATGTAATCTGATCTTTTTTACATTAAAACCTGCAGTTTTCATTATTTATAGGTAATTATTATCATATTTAATATGGAGGACTGAACCTGCCATAATTAAAAATATAAAAATGACTTTGTAAAACCAGGTACCACTTATTTCTATTTTTCTTTCTTTAATTTTTTGTCCCTGCATTCATTTCTGCATTGCTTTCAATTAACGTTTTCTTCAGTATTCCTTCTTTTACATTTTTTGCTGTATTTTTTCCTGTATCAAATATTTATATATTTCGGTCACATTTATTTTGGTCATACTGAAGAAAATGTAAATAGAAAGAAATGCAGAAATAAATGTAGGGATAAAAATGAAAGAAGAAAAATATAAATAAGTGGTATTTACATGGTCTTATCAAGTCATTTTTATATTTCTTTTTATATTGAGGTCTAATTATTCTGTATGTATAACCTGAATTTAAATAATTTTACAACATTAATATCTCTCGAACATTAAGCAACGTTAAAAAGTTTCCTTGTAATAAGTGCATATGAAGAGGAAAAGGCTTGATGTGTTTTTGTAACATTTGGTGGTGGGAGTGGGCGTGGCTAGAGATGTCAACCCATTTGGAGATGGTTTTGATGAAACTACATTAAGTGTTTTACAATGTCCTTTCAAACTGCAGCTGAAACACAGTTTTCATCAGTTTTTTGATAATTATTGTTCATATTTATTATGAACAATAATATATTTATTTAATGAATGAAACATGCTTTTAAAATACAAATATAAAAACCACCACCATCAACGAGTGGAAAAAAAAGATGTAAATACTGATCAGTGCTGGGTTTGTTTTAACATAATGGAGCCCATTTAAGTACAATCCTGAGATTTACATGCACCAGTAGTCTGGTCCAGTCAATTATTATTAATTATTATTATTAGATATTATTACTGTTATTATATTTATGTTTATTATAATTATTGTTACTATTACTAGTATTCCAACAAAATAGAATGTCTATTAAAGTCCTTAGTAAGATTATTCCACTAATATTTTTGTGAACAAGTGCAAACCCTGATCAACTAATGATAGACGGATATATGGGCCGATATTTTTACATTATCCACATTATAGGTGCTACACAGCTGAAAATTAAGTTCCTACAGCAGCTTCTTATATTATTATTATTTTTTTATATAAAACCTCACAATATAAAAGTAAAGTAAAAGAAAAAAAAGTGATCCGCTTATGATTGAAAAAGCCTCTTTTCATAACCCACTGGAACATTTCAGATCCAAAAGTTTTCCATCTGTCGTGGCGTCATTAATGAATTAAGCCAGCGTTTAAAGTGCACAAGTAAAACACAATCAGTCCAGGGATCGACAGGAAGAGCTGATCTGTCAAGTTTCTGACGCTCTGGTCCCAAAAACCAACTATTAAAAAAATAAATATGCAACTGGATCAGACTTATTGGCACATTTAAATAAAGGCACGATCAAACCGCCGCTTCAATCGTGTAAACAAAAGCTGATGGCCGCCGTCAGTCCATGTACGCATCACTATGGAAACGGGCTCCAATGGGCACGGTCAGGGCTCTGTTGTGTTACGTGTCCGGGCTGCGTTTGGCTCCGCCCACTGGCTCAGCCGTCCGCTAGCGGGATGGCCTGCTGGGATATGGGCGCCGAGGTTCCATTAGCAGCGTGGGGTTGAATGACGATGGCAGCGTTTTCGCCTGTGGAACCAAAACAGACAATTTACAAACAGCACCATCGTAGTGTTTAAAGCATAGTTACAGATGGTTCATTTCACACTACAGTTTCTAAGGCTGCGTTCACACACCAGCTCTTCATGTGTAATTTGGAGGTTTTGGTGAAATCTATTTTTTGTTTTTTTGTGCACTGGTTCATATTACACACATTAAACATGACTTTTCTCAGTCCTGAGTGTGAACAGAATGTGTCGCTGAAGTGAGCCTGCTTGTGCACTCTGACGTAATGAGGAAATACAGGACATATCCTCCTGAGACCCAGTAATGCATCTTTGTCCTCTGTAGGGGACAAAAATGTTTGTGTTATTTAAAAATTCTGTCGATTGTAAATTACATTTCATTAAAATATTACTTTTGATAATATAAATATAATACATAGAAATAATAATAAATATGAATAAATATTTGGAGCCGATACTGACAGTTTTTCTGTCAAATGAAAATAAATGTCAGAAAATCTTCTTTAATTATTATAAAATAAAAATAATGACAGTTAAACAAATAAATATGATTGGCACCCAATGGTTTATTTTTTCTCCTTTTTTTTAAATTTTTGATCACATTTTTGGTTTGTTTATTTTTTTTCTCTGCATTTTTAATATTTGTTAGCGTGTTTCTGTGTACACAAAGGAAGAAAAGGGAAAAATGAAGGGAATAAAAGGAGGAAAAAATGAAAATAGAAAAAAAGGTGGGGGGAAAAGAAAGCCAAAAAGGAAAAAGAGCAAAAACAAAAGAAAACAAGAGGGGGGAAACGAAAGAGAAAAAAAAGAAAGAAAAAAAAAAAAAAGAGGGAGGGGGGGGGGGGGGTATGTAGAACCTGAATTAGTCATTTTGACCTAATATCTTCATTGTTATTCATCCTCCGGGCCAGATTGGACCTTTTGGGGCCGATTTGGTCCCTGGGCCTTATGTTTGACACCTGTGAACTAAAACACCATTTTTGTCTAATGTCAGAATATAGTTTTATTTTGGGATGAATTAACATGTTTTTTTGTCTTTTACATGTTTAGAGGTTTTTAATCGGACCCTGTCTGGTTGCTATTTATTCCATTCCTTCATTTTTCATGTTGTTATTTCGGCCTCTTTACATTGACAGCAACACTGTTCATATAAGAACACAACATAATGAATATTATTATTATTAGCTCGCTTGAGATAAACATTAAAATAAACTGGTAAATACGCTTTTTTAACTGAATTTCTGTGAGGGTGACGTACAATGTTGGCAGTATCCTACAGTATGGAGGGAGCAAGAAGCTGCGTTTCCATTACAGTTTTTTGCAAAACAATAGCGATATTCCTAAAATTTCTACAATATATATTTGCGCTTTGAACATGTTTCCATTAACAGTTGTTCTAGGACTTTCAGATTGGCCATCAACCCCGATAACATTAGAATTAATGAATCTGCTAATTTTCTCGTCAGTAAAAGTCCCTGGCGAACTCTTTAAAGGCACTAATATGTAAAACAAACCACCTGTCTCACATTATAAGGGTCTGTATATGTGGTCCCTACATTGTCAGCTCGAAATATTAAATGTAAATATACTCAGCAATTTCACTGAATTAATAAAATGTTTTTAGATTTAAGCAAGGCATTCGCACTATTGACCATTCACTGCTATTAAAAAACGTACGTACAACATACGTTGCAAACTCCTGGTTAAAAAGTTACCGTGGCAATTGACAACGATATGTATGTATAAATAATTTTAATTCTGGAAATAGAAGGATAAGCCATGGAGTACAGCAGGGCTCTCTATTAAGGCCCAAATTGTTTATTATGTACATAAATGATGATAAATTCTTTTTAAATGGATTCTATTTGCAGATGATACAAGTCTATATTGCTGTGGAAAACATTTAAACCAAATACTAGATAAAGTACAAAAAGTGTTTCTAAAACTAAAAGACTGCTTTGATAGTAATAAATTATCATTAAACCTCAGTAAACCAAATACATTATTTTTGGAAAAAAGATAAACAATAAAGAGTGTGTGTAATAAAATGATTATGTATATTATAACTGATGAACAGTTGAACTGGAAGAATCATGTGACTTTTCTTATATCAAAAATAGCTAAAAGCATTGGTATTATGTACAAAACTAAAACCTTCTGGATCACAAATCTCACTACATACTGTATAATTCTCTTGTTCTTCCATATTTGAACTATTGCAGCAATAAATATAAATCAAATATTAATTCTATATTTTTACTCCAAAAGAAAGCCATACAAATTGTTACTGAAGCACAGTACTTGGCGCTTACTAATCTCTCATTTATTAAATTAAATGCTCTAAAACTACATGTTATTGTGGACCTTAATATTCTTATTATAATGTATAAAGCTCATGACCACAGTTTACAACAGATGTTTACATTGAGATTAAGTAATTATAACTTGAGGAGAGCTGACATTTATAGGAAAATTAAATGTAGAACTAATTAAAAAAACAGTGCATCTCTGTAGGGGGGTTACATCTGTGGAATAATCTGGATCAGAATCTTAACAAGTCATCTTCAATTTCTGTATTCAAAAGGATGTATAAAACTAGTATAACAACAAAATATAGAATATTATTTGAACAAGTGAATATTAAGTTATAAAGGTAAAAGAAAAAAGGTGAATGAGCCTTATTGCAATATGACTATCATGGTTAGGATATGTCTATGTATCATATCTATTAATTGTTTATGTAGTTCATTAGTTGTGAAACTGAATGTACTTTTACTATAAATTAAATGCTTTACTAGTACTTTAGTTGATCATATCAGATTGTATGTGGTGAATTACAAATAATGTGTATAGAAATGGTTGTAGATGTTTTGTGATAATGATAAATGGACATAATGAAAGTATAGAGTGTGTTAATGCATTATCTATTTAGATTTTAGTTTGTAAAAGGGGGTGGGAGTTTATAAGTTCTTCCCACTTCTTTTTGAGTACAAGAAAAAAAATGAAATAAAACTGAACTGAATCTATTTGGTTCTTGTGATTATATGAGTTTGGCGCCATCTGGTGGTGTGTTCCTGCAGCTGCAGTACATTAGGTACACGATGCTTAAAAAGAAGAGGTGGAAGTAACTTAAGTGGAAGTACTTCCTTTACTGTACTTAAGTACAGTTTTTAGGTATCTGTACTTTACTTGAGTATTTATTTTTTGGGCAAATTTTTAGTTTTACTCCCTATATTTCTGTATAAATATCTGTACTTTATAGACTTTACATAGTCTCAGAATATACTCATTACTTTTTCAAACTAGACTAATGTGACAGTATGAAATCATCATCATAAGTCAGAAATTGTGACTGACAATATTTCATAATTATCCATTTCTTATCTCTAATTCTCATATTTTTTACATTTTAATCTCATAATTATGACTTTTTAATCACATTGTTTGCATAATTTCTACTTTTTATATTACAATTTAGATTTTTTTTTAATCTCATAATTATTCTTTTTTTTATCTCGTATTTATGACTTTTTCCTAAATGTCCTGTCCATACCCACTAAACTTGAGTACCATGACCCAATAAAACACATCATCTACATAGTAACTCACTTTTAAAGGCTTTATTTTTGGACATTTTTGTTTTTCTTTTCTATTTTTAGTAAAAATATTATCACTATTATTATTATTATGATTTCATCCATAGCATACTACAGTTAAGAAGTTATACTTTACTTCAATTAAGTAGTTGAATCAGTACTTCTACTTTTGTCAGAGTATTTTTTCCCCACACAGAGTTGTACTTCTACTCAAGTACAAAATGCGAGTACTTTGACCACCTCTAGAGTTCAGTGGTATAATATTCCATGTATATCTGTAATTGTATCAATACACAATTAAACATGTTGTTTTGGGTAATACTGCTAGACCGTCATGAGTCGCAAACAATTGTGCATTAATATTGTAATGTTATTTTGGAATAATTAGTTTTCACCACGTTATGAACTTTTATAAACTTGCTATTCAGTTTGTTTCTAGCCAGAACACATTTGCATTCTTTGTTTTTGACCGTGGACAATAATCTAACTATCTCAATCATTCTGTGTAGGTTACAGATCTATGAATGTACAGCAGCAGCTGCACTGTCATTTTGTGTTTCACTAGGGAGGCTTTGTTTTATCACTCAATGTGCTTCTTTTCATGTTCATTTACCCAACAATGGAATAAATGGTAAATGGACTGCACTTTATATAGTTCTTTTCCACCTTCATGGTGCTCAAAGCGCTTTACATTAGCCTCACATTCACCCATTCACGCACACACTCATACACCAGTAGGTTTCTAAGGTCAGTCCTACTGGGGGCCTAAGTCAGGGTTCAGTGTCTTGCCCAAGGACACTTCGACATGTGGACAGCCAGAGCTGGGACCGTCAACCTCTCGGTCATTGGGCGACCCACTCTACCAACTGAGCCACAGCCGCCCATAAATAAAAATAATAAAAAATAAATAACATTATCTGCAGTGCCAGCAATTGAAATTTAGGTTTTATGGCTGGTGGTTCCATTCCCAGCTAGCAATGACTAAACACCAAAAATCGATAATAGAAATAATTGACAATGAATTCCATTGAATTCCAGAACCTTAGAAACCTACTGGTGTATGAGTGTGTATGAATGGGTGAATGTGAAGCACTTTGAGCACCATGAAGGTGAAAATACGCTATATAAGTGTAGACCATTTCCAAGTATATTTTCATTATAACAGAGAGCTTGAGTGTTATGCCAGACTGTGCCTGACAAACATATTTTAAATTAAATGCATGCAGTGTGAAGAAGACAGGCACCACAGAACCCTTCCTGCAGAGGAGGCAAATGTGAACACCCAGCACTGTACCTCATTGGTTTTAGATCTGCAGTATGTTCAATAAAACATGCAGTTTTCATTGTTCCCATCTTTCTTGTGTTTATCATTTGCCACATAATTAAATCAACTTCATGCAAAATTTAAGAAGAAATTAAAATAGGATTAGTTGACTAATCGTTTCAATAGTCATGACTAGTCGACTAATAAAATAGTCGATAGTTGAAGCCCTATTCACAGCAGAAGCACGTGTTCACAACAGCAGTGCATGTTAGTGCATATGTTGGTATCAAAACAGCCTATGGATATGACGCACAGCTGCATTCTGGGGTTAATGAAGCAGCAGAGCAGTGGACAGCACTTTACCTGACACGCTGATAACTTCAGCAGATGTTTCAGAGGTGGAGCTAGGACTGGGCTGACTTATAATGACATGGTCTCCTGCTGTGGAATAGAAGAATTATTAACTATGTGAGTCCAGTCAACCACATGTAGAATCTCACCACAACCTCATTATTCAACAGGATTCCTAGAAATGTCTGTGGCTCAGTTGGTAGAGTGGTTCGCCCAATGGCCGAGAGCTCGGCAGTAGGGCTGGTCGATAAGGAGAAAAAAAATTATCTTGATATGTTTTTGCTATATCTCGATATATGATATATATCTTGATATCTATGCACTAAAAAACAAAACAAAACAAAAACCAAATCTGTCAAATTCAGCTAGAATATTTTTGATTGAAGTGCAAACAGGTAGGCAGCCAAGTGCCTAGAGGTAGACAGGTACTAGAGGTAGACAGGTACTAGAGGTAGACAGGTACTAGAGGTAGACGAGGTACTAGAGGTAGACGAGGTACTAGTAAGAAAGTGCTTGTGCACCATTTTAACATAATTAAACCAAGGAAGGAACCAAGGCATATTGCCTTATGTTAATTGCAAACATCAAATCTGAGGGTAGACAGCTGAAGTGCTTATTTAACATGTAAGATAAAAGACACACATTCAATTGTTTAAAACATAGATTAATAGATCCTAAATCCATTCAAGATATCTTTATTGTCACTGAGCATTTGCATGTCAGTGAAATTTTCAGTTCAACCCCTGTGTAAAAGCTAACAAAATGAAACAAGATAAAACAAGATAAACCAACTGGCCATGAGTTGTGGTGTTCTGTGACAGTAGTACATTTAATATTTATGTGTGCATTTGATTTAACTTAGTACATTATTCTGCATCAGCTTTTGTTGTGTTAAATTCACATTATTCTACGTCCCTCTAGAACGTCCCGTTCACTTTGAATGACGTCAACGGCCGGATTTTGTTCGACAACCGCCCGCTGTGCCGTTAACGCCCGCTGTGCCGTTAACGCCCGCTGCCCATGGCAACGGGTTTTGTCACTTCAGATTCACTGTACCATATCACTCCGCAGGTAGTTCAGCCACTTTTAAAGTAAATATTCGCTTCGTCGTAACTGCTAGCTTATCCAATGTTAACCTATCCTGATGTTATCCTCACTGTAGTCATGAAATCAGGGGAAATCACTGTCTTCCTCTCGTACAGAATCTCCAGGGCCATAGTAAGTATTTTACCCCTGGGTTAACTCCTCTATGCTGGTTCTTAGAAAACAAGGAGCGGTTTCAGTGAGCTTCGGTTTCAGTATTTGTTTGCAAGAACGGGACAACACCTGCTCCGGTCGCCGACCTGACTGTGTACATCTGTCTTTCTCTTTTCTCCGCCTAAAACTCTCTGCACCCCCCTTCTGTCTGCCCCGCCTATTTCACAACACTAGTCTGTTAGAGTAGTGACAGTAATAAACTGTAAAAACCCGTAGAGTAAGCGGGATAATACATGGCCCAAATATTCCCCGACAGGGCGGAACAACACCCCGACGCCGAAGGGGTGTTTTTCTGATAGTAACTCGTGTGCCATGCATTATCCCTTGCTTAACTTTATTCATTTTCAGTTTAATCACACACACACACACAGGCTGAGAGATAATATACCACGGTTGGATTTAACTTGACTGAGAATCTTCAAACATTTTAATGTTTTGTGCTTTCTGACATTAAAACTGAGGGGAGTGTGAGTGTGTGTGTGTGTGTGTGATGATGATGATGATGATGATGATGATGATGATGTCCGGGGGAAGTTTCTTCCTGAGCACAGATCAACTACGCATCGAGTTGTCAGTCAACAGACAACAGATTTTCTTTTTGATGTTCAGACCTAATAAATTACGGGAGATTACCAGGAGAAATAAAAAATTGGAGGTGGTCAGGAAATGGGTCTCAAATACCGGACAGCTCCAGAAAAAATGGGAGAGTTGGCAGCTATGTGTAAATGGTTGTAGAGGTTCGTAGTGCTCGATGATTCGGGTGGCAACAATTTCTTCAATTCTCTGTAAAATACCTCTTTCTGCTCCTCATCCAATGGTTTAAATCCAAAACATTGTCATATAATGGAGCTGTTTTTTTTTATGTGGGACTAATTCTGTCATGCCCGCTTCTGTGTTGAATGAGTTATCAACATACACATGCTGCTTCCACGCGAGGGGAAGAGGGGGAACAAACGCAAGCGGGTGGGGCAGACAGCGCCACAGCACAGTGAAGGACACAGAGTGGCGAAATCTTATTTAGCACATTATCTCGAGATATTCGATATTCCAAATTCTTTCTTGATTTCATAAAACATCTCGAGATATTGCAAATCTTGATAAACCACCCAGTCCTAATTGGCAGTTCACGTCCCGGATCTGGCTGTCCACATGTCGAAGTGTCCTTGGGCAAGACACTAAACCCTTCGTTAGTCTCACAGTAGGACTGACAGAACCTTAGAAAACTACTGGTGTATGAGTGTGTGTGAATGGGTGAATGTGAGGCTAATGTAAAGAGCTTTGAACCATGAAGGTGGAAAAGCAGCATATAAGTGCAGACCATTTACCATTTAATAGCTGGACAGATAACTGCAAATCTGCACCATCATCGTGCAAATGGTGATACAAGCACCACATTTTCCAATGAGTCCCAAGGGTAGACTTAAAAGATTTGGCTAACTACCAACCTGAAAATCCAAGATGGCAGCCAAATAGCTGAGGCTGAATGGCAAACTATATGCAAGAAATCACAAACAAACATTTAATGCTTGTCTCAAACTTCTGTAATAAGTAGATCATAAGGCTTTATATCACTCCTGAGGTTCTACACAAATTTAATGTGAATACTCCTGATGTATGTTAAGTGTAAAATATGTAAAGGCACACTCAGCCATTGCAGAAAGCTACAAAGTCTCTGGAGAGAGGTTATTCATATACTTTCTTCTGTTACGACCCGAAAGGTGAAACATATTTTAGAAAGGACACCAGAGTCAAAGGGTACAATTTGATTTACACATTTTTATTTATTTAACCATTCTACTGGAGGATCTTCGCTGTTCTTCAGCTTCCTGGTTGAAACGAGCTGTTCCCCCAGTTCAACCCCTTTAAACCCAGTGCCCAAAGTAATAAAGAAAAAAGACCAGAGTGGACCGGCTAAATAAACATAAAGACGGTGTGCTAAACAGGTCAACCCAGTACAGGGCCGTAGGAGCTGCCAGTGCACCGCTACCCTATCATAGAAATAAACCATCAAAATAAGTCCTAACGGAAGAAAAGCGAAAACAGGACGTCCGGATCCACCTGGCCGAACAAAAAGGAACAGGCTAACAAAAAAGGCTAACAAAGTAACTCAGCACGCATGGAGGATCCCGCGTGGAGTGGAGCGGATGCGTCTCGACGTGCGCGCTCCCACGGAACGCTGGGACCTGAGGAGGAGACCATCAGAAAGAAGGAGAAGACCCAAAAAAAACGCCCCTACCGGTGCTCGTATAAATAGGGCAAGTGGCGCCAAACTAATTAAGTTTAAACCTAAAAATTAGATCGAATACAACAGACAACCAATTATCGATCCAGAAAAAAACCCAATTTACTAGACAAAATATATGCACAAATGTTCATTCAAAAATAGACAAAACAAGCAAAGTAAAAAAGGAAATGACTAAGGAAAATAGAGCACAGCACCTAACATCTTCTATAATTGAGATGGTCATCCCTATAGGTCCTAAACTATGTATACAAGGACTTTTCCCTAAGGACATTAAAGTCAGTTCAACCAATAGGAAGATGTTCACCCTCGGTTTACAACAGGCCAGATTGACAACATCATAACTATAATGAGCCAGAGTGTGAAATGTTGGCTAGTCGAAAACATTGTAAATGAAAGGAAAACACATTGTGCTTGAAGATATGTGGTCATCCTTTCTAGAATTTGTAAGAGGCCCCCAATTTCTTTTAGCCCTTGATTGATATTCATTATTTTTTATCTTGAACTGAAGTCGATCTGAAAACTACCATTTGTACTGATAAGTGCGAGTGTTTTGTTTTTGCTATTCACGTTTGTATTGTAGTTGAAGTTCTTTAAAGAGAAAGCAAATAATTACATTTTGAAAAAAAAAATGCCAGCCATTTTTCAAGCTTCAGTTGCCATCTGGAGTTTAGGGATAGTGACTTTTCTCATAAATCGGTATGTACATGACTGATTTTAGAGATCTTGGTAAGAAATCGTATGTTTCTGGGTATGCCGCATTGATTTCTCACCCTCTCAACACTCTCAATTGTGTATATAACCAATTATGTTGACTAATTTAGTAAATTTATAGGACTTCCGTCTGGTTGCCTGCTAAGGACTGAACTGGAGTTTCTGAGAAACTCAGTTCACAGTTCACATGCGCAGCAAGAGAATCCAATTATTTTTGGAGTCCTAGACACTAGGTAGCACTACACATCATTTTGTGTTGCCCTTCTTCTGGTTGGTGCCATTGAAGAATAATAACAACAAAGGTGTCAGATTTGAAGCAAACATAGTAGGAGGACAACACAACCATGCAGATACGGACCACAACCATGGGGATACGGACCATAAGTATGAAGATATGGACAACACCCATGAAGAGGTGGACCACAACCATGCTGCTATAGACCACAACCATGAAAATACGGACCACAACCGTGAAGATATGAACTACAACCATGCAGCAGCTCAGTATATTTGGTACAAACTGTTTCAAACTTTATTACAGTAATATACATGTTGTCATGGTGACTCTGGTCACTTCCTGAAGGGCCAGTTCAGGCCAGTCAGTAGTGGAGCTAAGGTTAACCCTTCATTAGAACCACATTATCTGACTTGGTTAGTCCAGCTTCAAAAACTCCCGTTCCATTCCATACCAGTCCCACTAAGATGTAAATATGACTTTGACTTTGAATTCAATTAGTTGGACTAAGGCAGGCTTCCCCAATAGGTGGCCCGCGGGCCACTTCCGGCCTGCGAGAGGACATAGACTGGCCCACACCAACTTGTCGGCTCTCCTTGGTACCGGGCCGCCTAATAATTACTTAATTCATTCATTATTTCTCTTGTATTTATTATCAGAGTCTGAACAATATTTTATTTTGAAAAATTACCTGATTCTCTCGGTTACATCTGTCACTTGAATGCCAAAAATGTAACCCACATGTTAGCAAAATAAAATGTGTTTGGAACGTTTCTTTTCGAAGAGGAAAAGGCGACTGAAGAGACAGAAGAAGAGAAAGAAAAGGAAAGTTTTAACAGACAATAACAGGAGTTGGACTGGAAATATGGGTTTATGGTGACAGGTGATTCACACAGACCTCTGTATACGCTCTGTATAATTTGTGGCGACCGATATAAACAATCTACGTAACCGCCCCCGGTCCATGGTACAATTGTCAAACGTTGACCGCTCCGCGGTAATAAAAAGGTTGGGGACCATTGACTACAGGACACACACATTCATTCATTGTTTTGGGTTTTTCTTCTGTTTGTGTTTATGTATGGAGGATAATTGGTGCCATTGTTTATATGAGTTACTATGATTTCAATTTGATATTTGTTCCATGTAACTATTGTAGATTGTGTGTTAATTAATGTGGTCATTAGTATGTCCATGGGTGGAGCTTGGGGATATATAAAGGGGAGTGTTTCCCAGTAGTGTGGGGGGTGTAGTTGGAGATAAATTCTGTAGATTTAGAGAGATTTGAATTTGAAGTAGAAGTCCGAGTGCGGCTGAAATCAGTTTTTTTTTTTTTGTGCTGAATGGTAAAAGAAACCACCTTTATTTTTTTTGTGTTTTGAGATATATTGTAACTATTTTTTTCTTTTTCCTGGGTTTTTTGGTATTTTTGCACTGTAAAAATTGTGTACTCCTCATCACTGCTGGTTTTGGACTTGCGTGTAAATAAATTAAAAACCACTTAAGTCAAACCAACCCTTGACAAATATATTTATATTTTTTAGTATTTATTATTTAAGTATGTCCAACTGGCTGCTGTTACAGCTGTATTACTGTTGATTTGTACCAGCAGACTAGCAAAGTATATTTTTAAAATAGTATTTAGAGTTAACTAGCTGCTGTTATAAATCTGTCAACTTTCAGAGCAGACTGTAATAACCAAATATTTATTTTGAGAAAATGGTTGGTTCTCAACTTTTGTTTCCAGGTTGCAATTTGTCTTTGTGTGACCCTGACAAATAGTATTCCTGAATGTTATAATTCACTATAAGTGCAGATTCAACATTGTTATCAGTATTGTCACTGGAGTGGGGCTGTTGTGGCGCCCCCCTCCCTGCTGCCGTGTGCCACACAGGTGTTGTGCCCCTCGGCTTGGTGCCCAGGTCAATGAAATCTAATTGGGGAACCCTGGACTAAGATAATAATGACAATTTCTCTAAGTGCATTTACTGAATGAAGTTGGAGTACATGCCACCAGTTAAATGATTCTATTCGTAGTATATTCTGCTAAAAATTGCTACTTTGAATTCTTCATTGAGCCAACAAATATTTTTCTTCCCCAAATAATAAAAATAATGGATTGGATTTATATAGCACTTTTCTATTATGGCTGCATGATATTAGGGGAAAAAAATGATACTGCGATTTTTTTGCGATATATAAATTGTGATATGAAAAAATCCTCAGGAGTAAATTCTTTTGAAAGATGAATAAATATAAAATAAAAATTATTGCAGGGCCTGCGATGTGACTATTGCGCACATGTACAGTGTGATGTCAATGCTTAAACAATACATTGTGCAGCTCTATTTTCTATGAATGCATACTCAAAGCATGTACCCGTTATTTATTCACTCACACTCTGGTAGTACTAACCTACGTAGCCACAGGCTGACAGAAGTGTGGCGGCATCCCACCACCACTGGACATTCATAACACCATTGTGAGCAAAGGGAGAATTCCTTGGTTGGTCTTTGTGATTTCATACAAGACTCACAAGAAAGGTACAAGATATGCTCAGATTTTCATTTTACATTCAAAATACTTTTTAACTAGACTCATGCCATTTTAAGTAATGGCTAGGTAATTATCCCTGAATGCCCCCAATCCTTAACCACACAGCTATGATGTCATGACATGAGGCCTCCCCAGGTCATGACTTTCACCCCCAGGTCATGACCTTTCATTTGCATGCGATTTGAAGACAAAGAGATATCTAGTTCCACAGATATGAACAAAAGCATGTTTAGTGAGTTTAGACATTCGAGTGCCCCCTTAGGGACAATCTAGAAATGGTAAATCATTCATTCTTCTCCATTATATTCACTGATATGGAAAACAGTTGCTGTGTTACCATAAAATATATCCAGTGGCTGCAGTTAGACCAAAACTATAATATGTCCAAAATTTCATTCAGGGATAAAATAGTAATTTTGAATAATATAAAAAAAGAAATGTTCTGAAAATGTAACTAAAGATTAAACATGACGATGGCCAGTAAAACTATTATATGAATGCATTTGTCTTTTATAAAGATTTTAAATAAATCATATACAACCAAGTTCATTAACATTTGACAGCAGACTCAATATTATGAGCATTATTATTTTAAAATTAATGTTATTTTCTTTTGTTTACCTAAGTCAGTTTGTGATTTATAATCATTCTGTTAATTTATTTTGCATGTGCAAGTGAAAAATGCAATATGTTGCTAATTAAATTAATTTCCATGGTGAAATGTTTAGTTTCTTTTATTAATAGTCATCTAAGTGGTGCTAAAATGCTTTTGAGAGTGTCAGAAATTAATTCAGCATATCCAACAACATAGAATTTGTAACAAAGATCATATATCGATATATGAGGAAAATCATTATCCACAAGCTCCAAATGGCAGCCATCTTGAAAAATGGCCACCATCATTAATTTTCAATTGGCTATTCAGACAGATGTGGTGAGTATATCTTAGGGCAGAGGTCTTCAACCCTGGTCCTGAGGGCTGACTGTCCTACATGTTTTAGATGTGACCCTGCTCCAACACACCTGATTCAAATGATCAGTTCGTCATCAAGCTCTTCTGCATCCTGATAATGATCCACTGCTTTGAATCAGGTGTGTGGGAACAGGCTGAAATCTAAGATATGTAGGACACTGGGCCCTGAGGACCACGGTTGAAGACCTCTGTCTTATGGTATGGCCACACCAAACACAAACTTTCACATTCACACGTCAAGATAACATACAAAATCAATGGAGAGATGCGTTTGGATGCAGAGTCACCCTGGGCGGTGCGTTGGAGGCAGCGCATTGGACGCATTTCTGTGGCGTGTTGGGAACATCCGGGCATTGGAGTGGCACTTCTTGCCGCAAATACACGTAAATGCTGGAGTTGAAAATATTGAACTATTCATGCGAATGTGCCGTGCTACGAAAGCCAATCAGCGTTGAGATGCTGCCAATGTCCTGATGTATAACGCTCAGACCAACCCGGAAGGTGGCAGAAAGAAAAACTGAGCCTGAAATACAATTGAAAGGGGACTTCATCCAAACGGAATTCCTCAAGGAAGTGTTGGAATTCCTCGTGCTGCAGGCACTTCTGCAGGATCCAAAAGTGACGCCGTCTGGGATGCGACTGTGCAAATCGTAGGCGGAATCCGGGAAAGTTCACCAAACTCTGCTTCTGATTGGCTGAGCTGTTTCAGAGACATACTCGGACAATTGGAATATCCTGAAAAGGTGCTTGCATTTCTGTACGGTGGAATGTACATATTATATAGACAAATAGTATACAAATCAATATATTGCAAGCTTTCATTTGTTTTGATTTTGCTGATTAGGATGTACAGCTTCAGAAAAGTCACTTTAAAGCAAAACTCAAATTTTCTTAGTTTGAGTTTGAAGTTTTAATAAGATGTAAATCATAATAAGCAAAATTCCAACAAATAAATGCTTGATATATCTCACTTTGCATGTCATGAGTCTATAAATGTATTGGTTTCACCTTTTATGTTGAGTTACCTGAATAAAAAAACTTTTACACGATATTCTTAATTTTCTGAGTAATACCTGTATGTAATCTAATATGGACTTAAACGACGCAACGAAGGCGAACTCATTCCACTGAGAATGTAGGCAGGGGAGCTAGTTTGACTGACAGGCTGCCTCTCCAATCCTAGCGCTTAAGGCGGAACTTTTTCTGGATTCCGCCTACGATTTGCACAGTCGCGTCTGGGACCTCCAGGGCAGGTACAGAGCAGCAATCCAAGTGATCTGAGCCATAGTGGAGGACAGACTGAAATGGAGGATCACATTTAGTTATTCCAGCGTCCAGACTCCAGTGTTGTGCGTTCAGAGTGGCCGCAAATTGTACAGTGTTTCGTGTTTGGATTGCCCGTGAATTGTCCAGCGTCCAAACTTGGGGGTTTACACAGCACATGGGGCGGCTGTGGCTCAGTATGGGGCGGCTGTGGCTCAGTTGGTAGAGTGGGTCGCCCAATGACCGGGAGGTTGGCAGTTCGCGTCCCAGCTCTGGCTGTCCACATGTCGAAGTGTCCTTGGGCAAGACACTGAACCCTGGCTTAGGCCCCCAGTAGGACTCACCTTAGACCATAGAAACCTACTGGTGTATGAGTGTGTGTGTGAATGGGTGAATGAGAGGCTAATGTAAAGCGCTTTGAGCACCATGAAGGTGGAAAAGCGCTATATAAATGCAGTCCATTTACCATTTTACCATATCACAGGCATACAAGTGTAAATTCGTGTTTGGTGTGACCGAAGCATCAGGGAGTCATCTTGCCAGTGTTGGTGCTTGTATCATTAAATGCATGATTTCTGTACTGTTTGCCAAACTATGAATGTACTTTTTCTATACCCGAATTTCCAGATGTAATGGTAAAAAAATAAAATAAAATCCAACTAGGCACAACAAACCCGCCCCCTCACAAACATTTTGTCTCTTAATGTACATCTTCTCAAAAGGTGAGACTATGGGTTTGACCTTTCAAGGCTCCTCAAGGTCAAAGGTCATGATGCTATTCTGGAGCCTACATGTAGTTTGCAATCTGTAAACAATAGTAACTGAGTACGTATCACCACTCTGGGGTTAACACCATTTAAAATCATGTGACCTTGATTTTTACCTTTTAAGGTTAGTCAAGGTCAAAGGTCATGACACTATTTTTAAGTCCATGCCAGGTTTCCTATCTGTCAATAGTAGTAACAAAGTCTCTATCTCTTTGGTCAACAATAGGTCAAAATCTATGCACACAACATACAGAATTTAAAGACCAGTGTTTTGGTGCTCATTGGAAGTCTGCAAGATGAATAATTCAGAAGTTACATCCGAAATGCTATTTTGCCCTTTATTATGACCTTGACCTTTGACCTAGAGCACAGGTGTCAAACATAAGGCCCGGGGCCAAATCCGGCACACCTAAGGGTCCAATCTGGCCCTTTGGATGAATTTATGAAATGCAAAAATTACACTAAGTTTATTTCAATTCATGGTGCAAATTCAGACATATTCAGTCTCATAATAACCTATAAATATTCACAAGTAAAAAAAAATTATTTTGTGACACTAAAACTAAAAGTATAATTTCACAAAATCAATAATCAGAACAAATGTGAAAAATTTGAAAATAAGTTGAATTTTAATAATATTCCACCTATTACTATAAATTTTCTGTATCTGTCAATCCAGTGTGATCTGTAAGTTAGAATGTACAGTATATGTGGAAATGATAAACTAAAGCCAAATATTGTTTTAGAGCAAAAAAGTACATTTACATTATGAACACAGAAAGAAATGTTTGGAGTAGTGTTGTCATGAATACTGGTACTAGTACTGTACCGTGGTACTGAGGCATTTCAAAAGGTACTACACTGCGTTTGAAAAGTACTGATACTTGCAACAGCACGGCAAACTCAGCACATAACGTAAGGTTCTAACCAGAATACAGCTGAGCAGAACAGGAGAAGAGAATTATCAAACCATTGACAAACCAGGAGCAACAAGTGCAATAGGGTGTTTTTTGGTTTTACCATAAATGAGGAGGCACCACTTTGACAGCAGTGTTTTAGAACATGTCTGGTGAAGGGTGGAAACACGTCCAACCTGCTAAACACTGACAAGACAAACACCCAAACCTTCATGCTGAGTTCAGGGAACAACAGCTACAATAACCCATTAACCCAGATTTTTTTCTTAAAATTCCAGAAAACCTTGAAGTTTAACATATTTTTGGGAAGTGAGCAAGTCACGTCGGACCCAAAAAACAACAAAAGAAAAAACCTGCCTTCAATAGCGGATAATGTGACATGTAGACTACCCTTTTCAAGTAGCCTGTAGCTCAGTACTATAGTTATGTAGTGCTTCGTACAGCACACACACCTAAAACTTCGCTTCAGGTCGTAACAATCACTCAAAAACAAACAATACTTTTTCAACAAACAAATTCAGTGATGAATTTGTGAACGTTTGTGCACAGAGCCGCTGCTGCAGCTGTCTCTCTCTCTCATTGTGCGCTGCTGCACGGAGACACGAGTCTCGTCTATTTTATTTGGTTTTTTTTTTATTTCCATACCACTTCAGTTACATAAAGTTAAACAGAGTTCAATAAAGCAAAAGACTCAGACTAATAACAGAAAATGACACACTATAGGGGAAACACAAAAACTAAATACAAATATACAAAAATCAAAAAGGCAGAGAAGTGAAGCCTTTGGACTCATATAAAAAAACTTTATATAAAATACCCCCGTACATTTCTCCCCTGTATAAATGTATATACTGTAATTATGCTTTAAGTCCTTTTAATGGATGAAAATAACGTCTAATTTACACTTTAAATAGTTGAATTAGTGGTGCTCTTCCATTCCATTTTGATTTATGTATATATTTATCAAATAATAACAGATTCAATACAAACATTTCTTTACTTTCCGATTCTTTTTCAACATAAAGCAAGATGTCTTTAATATTTAGGCATATCCTGATTCGCATTTGATCTTTAACTAAAGTTTCCATGCTCTCACTGCTCCGCTTTTTATTCCTTTTATTTGACTGTTGTTACAATTACTGTTTATGTTGATAAGATTTTCCATTAATAAAGCAAGAAATTACATTTAAAGTGTTCTCTTTTTATTTGAAAAAGTATTGAAAAATATTGAAATACATCTTGGTACCGGTAACAAAATATTGGTATCATGACAACAC
The DNA here is from genome assembly GCA_020466265.1 of Siphamia tubifer. NCBI lineage: Eukaryota > Metazoa > Chordata > Actinopteri > Kurtiformes > Apogonidae > Siphamia > Siphamia tubifer. The sequence continues at coordinate 13,297,863 of JAIVEL010000024.1, read as the reverse complement.
TAGCTTGGGATTGACATTATTTATAGTATATTATGTTTTTTTTTTTTTTTTACTGCTTCAGTCCACTTCAGATCAAATTTAGCTGAATGTGGCCCCTGAACTAACCCTGACCTCGAGTCTTAAAATATGTCCTTCAAGGTTCTGATGTCAATGCACATCAACAATGGGGACAAAAACAAGCTATATTACATGCTAAACTGATACATTTTTATTAAACTAATACAGGAATGCAAAGGAAATTCTTGCTATCTCTGTTCATTGTAAAAACACATTTTTGGTGACATTGACCTTTGACCTAAATTCATGGAAATCTAATGGGCTCTATTCTGGTCCACCTCACACTTTTCCTGAACATTTCTGACGAACAAATAAATGCATGTTTTTACTGTGCACTTTGAGATCTGATTTTCAAATGTTAAGTGCTTTAAAATTAAAATGTATTATTATTATTATTATACAAAATTATCCAAAACAATAATACCCCTTGCCTCTCCTTTTTCTGTTTCCTCCCCCTTTTCTCTTCTTTTTCCTTCACCTGTCAGTAAATCATTTCAGGCAAAGGACAATACAGGTAAAAAGGTAATACTGTGTATATCAATGTAATAAAAATATGGGCCTGACATCTATCACCAGTCCTATCAGGTGTTTGTATATGTATGTATATACACATACACACACACACAATGAATAAAAATAATAATAATAAACATTAAATAAAAATAAATGCAGGACCTGTGATGCATCTATTGCGCACATGTACAGTGTGATGTCGATGCTCAGACAATATATTGTGCAGCTCTATGCTCCAGTATCTCACCTGGCTCTTCGTCTCTGCTCGCAGCTTCCAGGTCTTCAGGGTCCATGTTGGCGAACTGGTCGTCATCCTCTGAAGCGTTCCCACACTTCCCACAGCAGCAACAGCAGCAGCAGCAACAGCAGCAGCCAGTGATGAGAGCGCAGAAAACCATCAGCCCCTGAATGCAACGCAAAAACAACAGCGCTTCAGCAAAACGACTGACTCACTTTCAAAATGACTCTCACTCCTTACCTTCTAATAAAACACTGATATTTCAGCTGGCCGATATACGAGGCTGATGTTTATATGCTTTTGTCTTGTATCTGTATCGGTCTGTTGCATTGGTTGATATGCTCATTTTTCCCTGATATGATTTACTGACAGCTGAAGGAAAAAGAAGAGAAAAGAGGAGAGATGAAAAGGAGAAAAACAACGAAAAAAATTAAGAGAAAAAAGGAAAAGGACAAAATGAAAAAAGAAAAGAAAAAAGGGGATGGAAAACAAGAAAAAAAGGGGAAAATGACAGAAAATTAAGGGAAAAATCTAAGAGGAAAAAGAAAAGACAAAAAGAAAAAGGGGAAAAAAGAGAAAATAGAAGGAAAAAAACAGGTGTCTGTTTCTTCATATTTATTACTTTAACTGTCACTATTTATATAAGTGTAATTAAAGAAGATTTTCTGACATTTGTTTTCATTTGACAAAGAAAAAAAAAATCTGTATTGGCTCCAATATCAGCTTAGAAATATCGGCTCTGGCATCATCAGTCATTGGCTAAGACTGATGGAAAAAAAAATATTTGTATTGACCCAAAAAAACTTCATGTGGGTGAATGACTGGTCTTAGCCCCGCCTCTCACCTTAAACCAGCACTTGGACATGAGGAAGTAGTATTTGACACTTCCTTCTCCAAATTGCTCAGCCACGTACAGGCCCAGGGAGCCATACTCGTCATAAATCTTGCGCTTGTCCTCATTGCTCAGGATAGAGTTGGCATTGTTGATCTCCTTAAACTTTTCTGCAGCCTCTGGATTGTCTGGGTTTTTGTCAGGGTGATGTCTTAACGCCATTTTCCTGAGCAACAAAGACATCCAGAGGAAAAGACTAAATACAGAAGAAGATATACACACACATACATAAACACATTGGTAGAGTGGGTTATCCAATAAACAAAGGGTTGGCGGTTTAAATCCTGCTCTGTCCTAGTTATGTGCTATTGTGCCCTTGTGCAAAGACCCTTCATCCTCCTGCCTCCAGAGCTGCTGCTCACACTGGTGTATGAATGTGCTTGAATGTTAGGTGGTGGTGGGAGGGGCTGTGGGTAAAAAAAGCTATTAGTCTGCCCCAGAGCAACTGTGGATAAATATGTAGTTTACCACCACCACAGGGAGAATGTGAGAGTGAATGAATAATTAATCCACTGTTCATTTTGAGTATGCATATTAGTTACATATTAGAGGTGAAAAGATAAACTGATTTGAATCAGTTATTAGATCCAAGTGAATCGTCCACAGAGCCCGGAATCACTAAAACTAGCTACTGGCATGAATCAGTTTCCTGAGGTCCAGCCACCGATCTGTAATTCTGTTTTTTATATCTGTGGCTAAGTGGCTTAAGAATGACATAGCATTTGTTTTTAGAAATGTATACACATTAAAACTTCAGCAGAGCTGCTGATTTTTTGTTTGATAGAGGTAAAGTCAAAGGAAATGCAGGTAGTGGATTATCAATCTGGTTGATCTGGTTCCGTACCAGCCCAATAGAACCCTTTGTTCTCAGAATGCAGGTTTATTGAAAGTTCCTAGAGTTTCTAAAAGTACAGTAGGAGCTAGAGCCTTTAGTTATCAGGCCCCTGTCTTATGGAATCAGCTTCCCTTTAATATTAAAGACGCCGACACAGTCTCTACATTTAAAATTAGGCTTAAAACATTCCTGTTTGAGAAAGCCTATGGTCAGGTTAGTTAAAAATTATGTGACTCATATATTATGGATACATGATGTATGAGTCACAGTTCAGTCTAGGCTGCCCTAGGAGTTAGAATGCTGGGGGAAGTACAGACACTGAGTTCTTTCTTCTCTTTCTCTCTCTCACACCTGTTTTTGTCATTTTTATAACCTATCTTTCATACCAAGGCTGTTCATGACTAGTCACCTGGTGAATTGAATTAATATCAGTTATCTACAAGTATATTATCATTAATATCAGTTATCTATAAGTAGAGCTGGGCAAAAAATCGATTTAGATTTAAAATCGAGTTTTATGGCAAAATCGATTCATATTTTAGGAAAATCATGCAATCCGATTCGCCCCCCACACACACATATTTTTTGCACTTTTTTTCCTCGCACTTTTTTTCACCCCAGGCCCCGCCTACGATCCCCTTCTTCTGCAACACGGGGGAACAATAGGGAGCCTCCAGTGAGAGAGACATGCTGACTCCTAAAAACGTTCTAAAGGTTCAGTTGTGTGGAATCGGTTTCGGTTTTTAGGGTCTGACGAAGCCCAGCTACTGCCTGGTTGTCAGCTGTGTCTTCAGACTGTTGTTGTTGACGGTAGCGGTACGACCACTCTGTTCACATCTGAAGGGAAAGCATCCAGTGTGTGTGTGGGGGGGGGCAGGACTCTTAGAAAAGGCAGAGACTAGCGCTGCAAGTACTTCTTCAAATGTTCAACAAACACTGACTGAAAGCTTTTCTCACACACCTTATCAGAGTCCTGCACGGTTCTGATTTTGACATACCGCAACCGCTCGTACCCGTCATGTTTAAACTCGTATACGACCCGTTTTCCGACGAAAAAAAAAAAAATCTGCACCCGAACCGACCCGCTATAAATGAACCCGATATCCAAAAAAAATGTCAGATAGCCAAACTTAAACACAAACATTTATTGCCACGAATATACTGAACAGTGACATAGCCAAGGCAGAGCCAAATAAAAATGTACCGCAAATTAGACCCACGATCACCCACGTCCGAACCGAACCCGTATCCGACACAGCACAACATTTTTCACCCATTTCGTGAAAATCTGCGGTTCACCCACGGGTCACCCACGGGTACCCGAACCCGTGCAGGACTCTGCACCTTATGATAAACATGGAGCATTATGGGGAGCGATAACAGACGTAATAACATCATATATCCAAAATATTGGTAACATGTTCAGGTTTATTGAAGTAGTTTGATTGATAATAAGGTTTTGTTTTATTTTGTCCTTACAAAGTAAAAATGTTACTAGTTTTCTTTTTATCTTACTTTTGCACTACTACGTTTTTTGCAATGTTTTTCATATAATATGAGTATTAATGTATATTGTTTTAGTTGTTAAAACATTTTAAGCTTTCTTTTTTCCAACAAAATTTATCTTTTACACAATTTTTTTTGCACTGTTTTTCCTGAAACAGTGGTGGATATGTCTGGACTTACTACAGTTCATGTAGGCAAAGTCTCAGGTTGCAGTTGCACCTTTTGCACAACTGATTTATTATTTACAGTTATTTGTAGAAGTATTTTTGTTTTACATGTTATTTAAAAAAAAAAAAGAAAACGAAAGAAACCATGTTTCAAGTGTTTTCATTTTCATTTAGCCCACGTGGCAAAAAAATCATATCGTGAATCGTGAATCGAGTTTTTTGGGAAAAAATCGGAGATTTTTTTAAAAGAGAAAATCGCCCAGCCCTATCTACAAGTATATTATCATTAATATCAGTTATCTACAAGTAAATGGTAAATGACCTGCACTTATATAACGCTTTTCCACCTTCATGGTGCTCAAAGCACTTTACATTAGCTTTACATTCACCCATTCACACACACTCATACACGAGTAGGTTTCTAGGGTCTAAGGTCAGTCCTACTGGGGGCCAAAGTCAGGGTACAGTGTCTTGCCCAAGGACACTTCGATGTGTGGATAGTCAGAGCCAGGACTCGAACCGCCAACCTCTCGGTCATTGGGCGAGACCCACTCTACCAACTGAGCCACAGCCGCCCGGTATTAGAGATGTGCGGATGACGTACATTTCCATCCACAACCGCTTCTTTAAAAGCCTGCTACCCATTTGCATGAACGATTTTCCCCCAATTTTCACAATCGAACCCACCCACCGATTAGTTTTTAGGCCTAATGAAGATGCCTGGGCTGTTAGGATTTTGTCTATCGTCTTTTTCAAACAGTGTAGTTCAGTAGTAGTTTATCTTGGCAGTAAACTGGAGCAGTTGTTGGAAAAAAAAATCTCTAATTTACAGCTATTTCAAAATTATCTCCACCCACCGCACAACATGAACATGAGCGGGTTAAACCATATCTTTTAAATGTTTTAAATTTTATAGATACTGGCATATTACATCTGGCCCAGGGACAACGGTTGAAAACTAGCTTTTTTATGCCAATACCAACACATTTACAGAAATGTTCATTAATGTGTTACTGTCCCTGTTAAATAAACATGTTTTTTAACTTGCTACTCTTATCTGTTTTACTCACACATCTGTTTTTATTATTGCTTTCATCTACTGCGCTTTGTGTTCCTTGCTTTTAATTGCACTGCAGTTCTTTTTTATAATTGTATTTTTTTTATTGATTCTTGTATTTTATTGTTCAGACAGCATGGTTGCTCACTTTTCCTTGTAAGTCGCTTTGAATAAATGCTTAAATATATCACGTACATACTGTATCACGACAGCACAGGTCCACACATGCATCGGTTAACTTAGATTTTTACCTCTCTCTTTGGGTCATGACAGAAGAAACTTGCTGCTTGGTTTAGTCCAGCTGTGATGAACCATGTTACACGTGCCCGTCTTATGACTTTTAAATACATAAATGGCTTCATGCGTTTTGCAGATAACACATCCTGCACTTGTGTTGTCTAAATTTACCATCTCCAGAAAACATTTTTACTGTACTTTCTCTCCTTTCACCTTAGTTTGAAATTCGCCTGCTGTCTTGTCTAAACTAAGCAGCCAGTGAATGACCAGATCAACAGGCTATTGCCGGATTAAAATGTATTTGTCATTTTCGTTCATTTGTTTACCATTGTAATAATATGCAAAATGTTAATTTTTGTTTTATTTGAATGCTTCAACCGCAACCCACCCGCATTTAATTAAAATATTTTTGTCAGGTCATCCACCTGATCATCTTTAACAGGTACATTGTCATTAATATCAGTTATCTACAGGTACAGTATGTTGTAAAGACTTCCGTTTATGTTGTGTGATTTTATGTTTAGTAATTCCTGCTCTATTGTCTCTGTGACATTAAATAAACAAAAGCATATGGTTTTGAAATTATATTTCTTTTTCTTCTCAGTAACATAAAATAAAATAAATCATTGCAGTTAAACTGTCAATTTGTATTGAATCAAGCTTTACTGAATCAGTTTGACTCATATTGAATCATACTGAATCTTATTGAATCGTTTACTAATTTTTATGAATCGCCCTGAATCCGATCGTAGTCTGTGAATTGCAATTCCAATCGGATCGCTGCGTGAAAGATTATTATTATTCATAATTAGAACCTTACTTTATATATACACACATATGTATGTATTTATATATATAAATACATACATATGTATTTATATATATAAAATATATATAATTATATAATATTTATATATATTATTAACCCCCTTCCCCCAAAGAGGGAGGTGAATGGACAAAATTAGGTCACTTCATCACAATAAAGATTGTAAAACTTCCACATGACTGTGGACCTTTGAACACAGAAAAGTTTATTTCACTTTTGCTTTTAATTTGTCATGAGTCTATGAATCATTTTCACACAGTTTCTAATTCTGTTCTAAAGTAAATCTGCTCAGGTTATTCAAAGATTATTAGGGATGCACCCAATTAGCCTTTTTTGGCCGATCACCAAAAGACTTCATCTGCCGATTGCTGATCACTGCCGATCACGGAAGGCATTTTAAATTTTCATACCTTTCAGGGTTCTCACCAGGAATTTTGTACAGTGCAACGGTAACCGGGATGGCCTGACACTATGTGCACGTGCAATAGTCTTCATTAAATGTCGCGAGCGGCCGGCCCAGATGTCAGCCAATGAGCGTCACACAGATGCACCAAATACTTGTGAGTTAGGTCACTATTCAACATACATGGCATTATGGAAACAACCGAGACATGTTAACTGTAACCCCGAGATTGGAAGCAACTCTTAGTATTAGACAGGAACAGGTCAATTGACAGGAAAGGATGACTGAGGTGAAGAGACAAATTAAACTAGATAAGCACCCAGTTGATAAAAACAAACGCACATGTGTCAAAATAACTCTTTCACAGTTTTTACATTAAGCAAGTAAACATGCTCAAAACACAATCTCACAACTTGAAAAGCAGCGTAGCGGCCCTAATCACAGCGTAATCTTTTAAACTGACAGTGTAACGGCCCCTGGTGAGAACCCTGCCTTTCATCTAGCAGAGGGTGCATCGTTTATAGAAATAAAGCTATCTCTTAATTAACTATATTTTTAATAGTACAGAAACCGTCAATACGAAATGTACCTGTTCTATAGTGTGTTTGCAGTTTGAAAATGGTCCTTAGTAATTTACGTTACATGATCGGCATGTTTTTCCAATTGCTGATGAGGCTATTTTAGGCGATATCGGCCGATGATGATCGGCAGCCGATCGATCCGTGCAACATTAGTTATTATAAAAGAAATGGAGAAAATGGAAGAAAAAGTGAAAACCTTTAAGCCAAATCTATCATTAACTGAAGATAAACCCAGTGTTTCAATCCACCATCATTGATCCAACTACATGGGTTTTTACTGGTGAATTTGTACTCTAGAAAATTACAGTGTTTCCATGGTAACTACAGAGCCTCTGAATGTCTAAATGGGTGATATCTGATGACCATGAAAAGATGAAGAACTGTATTTTACACCAATTATTTACATGTATTGATAAAATTAATAGATCAACAGATATTAAAGAGTTTATATCAGTAGTTGGTTTAGGTTAAAGATGGACGCTTGGGTCTTTAAGGGTTAATGGACAAAGTTGTAAAAGTATATATAATTATTAGATACCTTATATAACTTGTATATAAGTATGGATTTGTGATAGATCAATATTTTTGGGGGCTGAGTCAAAAAAGCGCACATTGGCCAATGCAACAGGTCGATACCAATGCAAGAACAAAAGCTTAATTAAATATCGAAATCGATGTATCGACTGGTGTATATGATATGGAAAAATCCTCAGGAGTAAATAGCTGTGTGGTGCCGGCACAAACAGATTAGTGGTCAACACATAACATACAGTATTATCCTTCTTGTAGCTTAATTAAATAAAATTAATAATAAAAAATAAATACAATTTGATTGTCTCTTTGTTTGTCCTTTTAATGTATCAAAATAATGTCCAATTTCCATTTTAAATCGTTGGATTCGTGGTGCTCTTCCATTTGACTTTGCTTGATGTATGATATTTTCCAAATAATAACAGATTCAATACAAACCTTTCCAATCATTTTTCAACATAAAGCATGTCTTTCATATTTGGGCATATACTGGTTATTTGATCTTTAACAAAAGTGTCCATGCCCTCACTGCTCTGGTTCAATTCTTATTATTTGACTGTTGTTACAATTCCTGTTTATGTGAATAAGATTTTCGATTAATGAAGTTAGTAATGCCATTTTCTGTGTCGCTTTTTATTTGAAAAAGTATTGAAATACGTGTTGGTACCAGTACCAAAATATTGGTATCATGACAACACTACTCCATCACTACTGTGATGTGCTCAGTGTGTCGGGGACTATTGAAATTAGATGAAAAAAAAAATGTTGTGCTCATTTGTGTCTTACATTGCAGGACCTATCATGTGATTGTTGCAACACGTACATTGCGATGTCAATGCTCAAACAATATATATTAGTATCATTAGTATGAATGCCTGTTGGGCTCAAACTACATAGTGAACAGGTAAACAGTGAAAACACACCTGTATGCCTTCTTTATTTCTTCTGCAGTTGCTCCTTTCTCCAGCCCCAACACTTTGTACAAACTGTCTCCGGCTGTTGACATAGTCCTCTGGGTTCTGTTTGGTTCCTCCATGTTCTAGGAACTGGGTTTTACAGAAAACAGTGAATGCAACACTGCATTTCCTGAATGTCTCATAGTAGATGAACTACTTTCAATGTGCAGAAGAAACAGATAACACACTGTAAAGACACACATGTACTTCTTTGTGTAAAGCTGAGTTTTACAGAAAACAGTGAACACAACAGTTTTAACAAATTTCCTGAACTAGTCTAAAAGTGAACAGGAGACATGACCATAACGCGTGCGCGCGAGCGCACGCACACACGCGCACACACACACACACACACACACACACACACTTACTTACTGGTTCAGCTCAAGTCGGTTTGGTGCTCCTTAAAGGATAAATCTCATGTCAAACTGCTAACCTGATTTAGCTAACTTTAGCACTAGCTTCAGAAGTTAAATTTGTCAGTTCCACTATGGTTCTTTTATCAAACAGACTCGCAGATACTGTTCTGCTTGGTCAGAACATAGAGTCCAAATGGTTCCGTTTAAATCTCCCAGAGTTTTACCATTTCCAGAACATGGAATTGGGCTTTTACGTTCTGTGTCCTCACGTCCCGCACAAAGTTCAGAGGAAGGAGGAAACCTGTGCACAAGGGAGGGGCCCTGTGACGTCACCACGTTCGTCAATGACGCACGTGATTGGAGTACTGGAGTACTGAAAAGAAAACAAAATATATACAATATACACCCACGAAAGTGAAATGTGTAGTTTTTTTTTTTTTTTTTTTTTTTACATTAAACTATTATCTTGATTGGAAGCCGCACAATGCAATAGTTTTTTCCAAATAAATTTTCATTTTCTCTTAATAATTCAGAATATTTTTTAATATAATGTAATTTCCAATGGACAGAATTTCTAAGTAAAACTGTGAAATTTTTGTCCCCTACAGAAGACAAAAATGTGTTACTGGGTCTCAGTAGGCTTTACACACACACACACACACACACACACACACATATATATATATATATATATATATATGTGGTAATATATAATACACACACACACACGGCAACCTTCCGCACCAAAGTCAGTGGTGTAGACCACTAAGCTATCCAGTCGCTAGTATATATATATATATATATATATATATGTATATATATATATATATATATATATATATATATATATATATATATATATATATATATATATATATATATATATATATATATATATATATACTAACTACCGGCCTATAACCTGCCTCAGCACCACATGGAAGCTTCTATCAGGCATCATAGCGACTAAGATGAGTAGGCACATGGAGCAATACATGAGCAGAGCACAGAAAGGAATAGGCAACAACACCAGGGGAGCCAAACACCAGCTACTGGTTGACAGGGCAATTGCCCGAGATTGCAAGACGAGGAACACCAACCTGTGCACTGCCTGGATTGATTACAAGAAAGCCTATGACTCAATGCCACATACATGGATACTGGAATGCTTAAAACTGTATAACATCAACAGGACACTAAGAGAGTTCATCCAGAACTCAATGAGGCTGTGGAAGACAACTCTGGAGGCCAACTCAAAGCCAATTGCACAGGTGAACATCAGATGCGGCATTTACCAAGGAGATGCTCTGTCCCCCCTGCTGTTCTGCATAGGCCTAAACCCCCTCAGCCAGATCATCTCAAAGAGTGGCTGCGGATACCAGTTCCGAAGTGGAACATCCATCAACCACCTCCTCTACATGGATGACATCAAGCTGTATGCCAAGAATGAGCGTGACATTGATTCCCTAATTCACCTCACCCGGATCTACAGCAAAGACATTGGGATGTCATTCGGACTAGATAAATGTGGGCGGATGATATCTAGAAGAGGAAAGGTGATCACAACTGAAGGGGTTGACCTACCTGAAGGGAATATCACAGATGTGCAGGAAAGTTACAAATACCTAGGGATCCCACAGACAAATGGTAATCATGAGGAGGCAGCTCGGAAGTCAGCCACAGCCAAATACCTACAGAGGGTAAGACAGGTCCTGAAAAGTCAGCTGAACGGCAAAAATAAGATCCAGGCCATTAACACCTATGCCCTGCCAGTAATCAGATACCCAGCTGGGATAATATCCAGGCCACTGGAAGAGATACAAGCCACTGATATCAAGACAAGGAAACTCCTTACCATGCATGGAGGGTTCCACCCCAAGTCCAGTGTCCTGAGGCTGTACACTAAGCGAAAGGAAGGGGGCCGAGGACTAGTAAGTGTCAGAACTACTGTCCAGGAGGAAACGGCGAACCTCCAGGAATACATCAAGAAAATGGCCCCCAATGACCAACTGCTAAGTGAATGCCTCAGGCAACAAAAGCCCAGTAAGGTCGAGGAACCAGAGGGGCTATCATGGAGGGACAAACCCTTGCATGGCGTGTACCATCGACAAATTGAGGAAGTGGCTGATATGGAAAAGACATACCAGTGGCTGGAAAAGGCTGGACTAAAGGACAGCACAGAGGCGCTACTCATGGCTGCACAAGAACAAGCCCTGAACACCAGAGCAATAGAGGCCGGGGTCTACCACATCAGACAGGACCCAAGGTGTAGGCTGTGTAGAGAAGCCCCTGAAACAGTCCAGCACATCACAGCAGGGTGTAAGATGCTGGCAGGCAAGGCATACATGGAGAGGCATAACCAGGTAGCGGGCATACTGTACAGGAACATCTGTAAAGAGTATGGACTGGAGGTCCCAGGGTCAAGATGGGAGAACCCCCCAAAGGTGACAGAGAACAAACAGGCCAAGATCCTGTGGGACTTCCAGATCCAGACTGACAAGATGGTGATGGCCAATCAGCCTGACATAGTGGTGGTGGATAAACATGAGAAGACAGTGGTGGTGATAGATGTAGCAGTCCCCAGTGATAGCAACATCAGAAAGAAAGAACATGAGAAGCTTGAGAAATACCAAGGGCTGAAAGAGGAGTTAGAGAAAATGTGGAGTGTGAAGGCAACAGTGGTACCAGTAGTGATCGGAGCATTAGGGGCAGTGACCCCCAAGCTGGGAGAATGGCTCCAGCAGATACCAGGAACAACATCAGAGATCTCTGTACAAAAGAGCGCATTGCTAGGAACAGCTAAGATCCTGCGCAGAACCCTCAGGCTCCCAGGCCTCTGGTAGAGGACCCGAGCCTGAAGGAGACACCGCCCACGTGGGGCGAGAGGAACATTTTTTTTTTTTTTTTTTTTTTATATATATATATATATATATATATATATATGTGTGGTAATATATATACACACACATATATATATATATATATATATATATATATGTGTGTGTGTGTGTGTGTGTGTGTGTGTATGTAGGGAGGTACGAGAGAAGAGAGAAAGAGAGTTGGGTTTCCAAGTACATTTTTATGGACAAATTGTGTAAATTGATGGTCAATGGAAAAATTAATACTCACAGTTTGGGAATATTAGTCTCTTTTCCATTGGCCCTCAAATTATACAAATAAAACTTAAAAATATATATAAATTTTACTTTACCGAAGGGAAAAATTACAATTTCGGCACAACTGTTTTTTTGGTTAAAGGTTGTTCAGTTTTGGCAGGCAGTTTTTGAGCCATAGCACAAATTATTTTATTACACAAAACTGTACTGGAAAGACCTCTTTTCACAACTACATGAATGAATGTGAATTACGTGATTTAAAAAAAACAATGCTGACAGAAAATACAATGAGAGAAGAAGAGTTTGAACATAAACATGGTGTAAAGTGAAGGGCCTCGAGTTTAGCAGCGCAGCACAAGGTGGGGTAGGCTAGCGGACCCTGCACAGTGTGTGTTTTGTGCAGTGCAGGGCACAGCGTGATCATTTTGGTAGATTGGCAGACTGCAGGCCAAGATGGGTGTGGTGGCACACTGGTTCAACGTGACCACTGATGCAGCTTTGAGGAGTGATAGTTTCATTGACTTAAACCATGCTGACAGTGCGAGTGGTAGATTGGCTGACCGGCGCACAGAGCGCACACGTTGCCACAACTTCACAGGCAGGTTTCCAGACTGTCAGATACATTTCATTGCAATAAATAACACCAATCACTATTCAATGTAACGTTTTGAAACAGCACATACTGTAAACATATATCTATATTTACTGTTCCGTCACATCTGATGACAGATCAAATACGTTGGCATGCATAATGGAAGCTCAGTCAGAACGAGACAACATCTCTCTCAACCAATCACAAACAGCCTTGGCATCAGATACTGAGAATATATTTGGCATCTCTCGTCTTAGAATATTCAAAGAAAGACAGAGACAGAATGAGAGAGACGCTGCCAACGAATAGTAAGTTATGTTCTGTGTCTTAAGGACATGCTTCATGTGATTGCACGTACAAATGTTATAACTTTTGCTTAACGTGATCTACAAAGATGGAATACATTAACTGCAAGGCAGAGTAGGGTCTTCTTATCTGGGAATGTCAATGGTTCTCAGTGTATCAGGACAAACTTCATTCATTTTATTTGTGACCTACCCCCAGGCTACTTTTGCTTCATCAGCCCATGGAAGTCTGCTCGTAGTTCCCTATATATATTCGGGCAGTGCGAGTCTTTGTTTTGGTCCGGGACCTCCCGGAGTCATTTAATAGGTAATTATGGTGGCGGACCGCATTTGGCCCCCAGCCCGATGAAGAAAAGCCACAACATTTAATTAAGAAAAAGAAAAGATAACCAGTACTTTGGTCAACACAAACACTGAAATGGGTCAAATCAAACCTTAACATAATTTGAGGGTCAAATAAAACATGGATTAGAAGTTTATTCAGTAAATTAAGTTGAATATGTGTTGGAATGCAACAGCTGTCAGATGAACACATGATATGACAGCAACACAGATTTCCTCTGAATTCATAGGATGAATTCAGAAAGGAAATCACAGTGGTCTCCTAATTTTTTCCAGAGCTCTATGTCTCTGTATGTGCCTGTAATGTCTGGACTGTCAGAGGTGTTAGCGCTACCCTGAGGCTGCTGCTAATGACGTACATCAAAAATATAATTTCATTCTCATGCACAGTTGAAAGACAATACATCTCTCTAATCTAATAAATAGATCTGTCAAATGATTAAAGTGTTTAATCAGATTAATCACATAGTTTATGTGGATTCATTTGAATAAATATTAATTTTTAATCTATATAGTTTATTTTTTATGAGCAAACGGTCTCCAGAATGAAGTGAATATATTCTGCACTGAACGTTTGTTCAAACTGGGCACCGCATTAGCCCAAGGTTCCCCAATTAGCGGCCCGCGTTGAGTTCTGTTGAGTTGAGTTCTGCAGATTTTGAGAGATTTGAATTTGAAGTTGAAGTAGGAGTGTGGCTGAAATCGTTTTTTTTTTTGTGCTGAATAGTAAAAGAGACCAACTTTATTTTATTGTGTTTTGAGATCTGTTGTAACAATTTTTTATTTTTCCTGGGTTTTTTGGTATTTTTGCACTGTAAAAATGGTGTACTCCTCATCACTGCTGGTTTTGGACTTGGGTGTAAATAAATGAAAAACCAATGAAGTCAAATGAACCTTTGACAAATATATATATATTTAAGTATGTCCAACTGGCTGCTGTTACAGTTGTATTATTGTTGATTTGTTCCAGCAGACTAGCAAAGTATATTTTTTAAAATTTTATTTTGCGTTAACTAGCTGCTGTTATAAATCTGGCAACTTTCAGAGCAGACTGTAATAACCAAATATTTATTTGGAGTAAATGGTTGGTTCTCAACTTTTGTTTCCAGGGTGTAATTTGTCTTTGTATGACCCTGACAAATAGTATTCCTGAACCCCAGGGCACAACTAATAATGTTATAATGTATAAGTGCAGATTCAACATTGTTATCTGAATTGTCACTGGAGTGGGGCTGTTGTGGCACCCTCCTCCCTGCACCGTGTGCACCAAGCTGAGGGCTACAGGTGCTGTGGCCCAGGTCACAATTTGGCCCTTGATGAAATCTAATTGGGGAACCCTGCATTAGCATAACAAAAGCATTAGCCTAGTGCTACAATTAGTCTAGTGTTAGCATTAGTCTAGTGTCAGAATTAGCCTAGTGCTACAATTAGTCTAGTGTTAGCATTAGTCTAGTGTCAGAATTAGCCTAGTGCTAGCAAAACCCATGACGAGAATGTATGTTTCATGTTTAATGTGAGTCACTGGAGGCCTAATCCAGCTGCAATGGCCAAAGGCGGGGTACACAATGTGGATCATCCAGTGACTGGAAGGTTGGCGGTTCGCATCCAGGCTCTGGCTGTCTATATGTTGAAGTGTCCCTGGGCAAGACACTGAACCCTTAAGGACTCTGCATGGTCTTGCGACAAAGTGGCGCAGTCACATTTTCGCTGTCATTTCCGATTTATGCTCAAGTTGCATGTGGAGAAGTGGCTAAACTGATGCAAAACTGAACTATGCAAAATGTTTACAAACTGAACATGTGTAGTGAAAACAGTGAATACAATATCAGATGGTGTGTAGTGTAATGTGTGTATAAACGGTTAGTCCTGTGCTGCTGCCTGCACACCATCTATCTGTTCATACATTTCAAAGATGATAGCCCTGGAGACACCGTCCCTGAAGTCAACTGGAATCTTCCTCAGCATGTCCACCATGAACAAGCCAAAAGAAGAGCAGTCATCCTGCACCCGACTGCGCTGAAGCATCTGTTGGCTTTCCACCAGTTGCTCCAGGTGTGACTGTAAATCGGTTTCATCCGTGCGCCTCTGCTTACCCTGTCTCACTGGCACATGCTGGGTTGCTGACCACACAGAAGGTGTAGTGGACCAATCAGAGGTCTCTTTTCTCATCTTCACCGCGACGCTGTCTGCTACATTTCTGTGACGTTGTTACATTTTTGGAGAGGTGTGCGAAATTCTCTGCAAAGGGGACAAAAGAGTATGTGACGTACCGGCAACATGTTGCAAACAACTTGGCTTCGGAGTAAAAATTGGCCTTTAGGCTCCCAGGAGGACTGACCGAGTCTGGTGTATGAGTGTGTGTGTGTGTGTGTGAGAATGGGTGAATGTGAGGCTAATGTAAAGTGCTTTGAGCACCATGAAGGTGGAAAAGAACGATAGAAGTGCAGTCCATTTACTCTGTACGAGTTACCAGTTCATCGCAAGGCTGAACATATATAGAGACAAAAATCACTCTCACATTCACACCTATGGACAGTTTAGATTAACCAATTAACCTTTTAGTGCATGTATTTATATGGTGAGAGGAAACCAGAGTACCTGGAGAAAACCCACACAAGAAGGTCTGGTGTGGGACTCAAACCAGTGTCCTTCTTGCTGTGAGGCATGAGTGCTAACCACTGCACCACCATGACGCCCTTAATCTGGAAGTGCTTCAGTGAAAAAAAAACTACATCAAAACCTGTTATACCGGTCAACTGTTCTGTACACACATTTGTAAAAACAAAACAAACAAAAAACCAAACACAAAAATACATTAAGAAACAAAAATCCACTAAACATGCTAAAATCCCCTAAAATTCCCAAAAAAGGGATACAAATCTAAAACATTCAAACCTCTCATAGAATACAGGAAAAATGTGATAAAACATCCAAAACATATGCAAAATATGAATATATATGCAATTTACAACTTTATTCAACACTTTCAACAAAACAACTGTAAACAACTGTTCCATTGAATTGTGTTCAAATTTGTAATCAGATTAATCATAATGATGGATTAATCTGGTAATCAAGGCAGGTGCATATGCCAGATATGGTCAGGTCCAAACACTACTTTTTTTTTTTTTTTTTTACTTCACCAAGGATTGACAGAGTTATGTTTTTGTCAGCGTCTGTCTGTCTTAAGATAAGTCAAAAAGTCATGGACAATTTTGGCAATGTTGATACTGGTACAAGAAACAAATGATCAGAATTTGATCCTTATCAGTGGAGGTATGCTGGGGGGTTCTTTGGGTTGGTCAGGGCAGAAGTAAAAAGGGGGGTTGGGGGCTGATCCGCCTTGGTGGAGTCTATGCTCTCAAAGTGCTTTTTTAAATTCTACTGCGGTTCCAGACTCTGCGGAATCACACGCAGGATGATTTTCCCCATGTTCCGGTTTTGTTCCATGTGATGATGAGCCTGGTGGACCTGGTCTAGGCTGAAAGTGCTGTCGATCACCGGCTTCAGGGATGATGGATCGTCTGAGAACCATGGCAACACGCGCTGGGAGAAGGAACGCACCAGGTCGCCTTTATACTGAGAACAACAGGAAGTAATAAGAATGGATTATATTTCTATAGTGATTTTCAATGCCCTCAAAGCATGTTACATTAGTGACACATTATTCATTCACTCTCACATGCTCCCTCTGGTGGTGGTAAACTACATATATATCCACAGTTGTCCTGGGGCAGACTGACAGGCTGACATTTTACACCTATGGCCCCTCTGACCACCACCAAACATTCATACATCAGTGTGAGTGTTACTGGAGGCAAGGAGGGTGAAGTGTCTTTGCCCAAGGACACTACAGACAGATACAGGATTTGTATCTAACTAGGATACAAACCCTGCTTTGATGGGATTTGAACCACAAACCCTTTGGTTAATAGACAACCCACCCTACCAAATGAGCCACGGCTGCCCACAATAAGCAGATACAGACACCTTTTATACACACAATTAAAAAAAATATATATATATTTTAAAAATTATTTTTCCCTTGTATTTTCTTTTTTTTGTCTTTGTTTTCTGTCTTTTTTCCTGTTTTCTCTCCCTCCCTTTTTTCTCTTATTTTTCCTCTCTTTTTGTCCCCCCCTTTGACTTGTTTTTTTTTCTTTTTTCCTTAATTTTTCCTCTTCTTTTAAATTTTTTCCCTTAATTTTTCCTGTTTTCGTTCCCCAGTTAAATTCTTTCCTTTTTTTTTTCTTCGTTTTGTCTTCTTCCTCTTTCATTTCTTCTTCAAATAACCTCCTTGGTGGAGGTTATGTTTTTCTTGAGTTTGTCTGTTTTATTTGTCTCTGTTAGCAACATTACTCAAAAAGCTATGGATGGATTTTGATAAAATTTTCAGGATATGTTTGTCACAAGGAACAAAAGATTACATTTTGGTGGTGATTTGGATTTGATTTATTTGAACATTGAATGAAAAAGAAAACGTACAATAAAAAACAATGAAGCATGTTGAAAAGGAGTGGGTGGAAGGTAAGACTTATAAAATCCCAGCCCTTCTGACTGTCATGTCATGTTTGTTTTGTCTGTAAGTTTTTTCAATTCAATTAAATTTTATTTATAAAGCCCTAAATCACAACAAAGTTGTCTCACAGGGCTTTACAAAAACACAATCAACGACAGAGATACATGAAAAGTCCCAAGCATCCCCTGTCCTTAGACCCTCCTTCTCAGCAAGAAAAAAACTTCCAAACCCAGTGGGGAAAAAGAAGAAATCTTGAGGAGAACCACATTGAAGGACAGATCCACTCCCATGGACGGACAGGCTATAGATGAACGTCCATTTATAAATGAAGGAGGGGGGGCTGGTCCAGACAGGCAGGGGCGGGGGTCCAGGGTCACAGGTCGGCACAGGCAAGACACTGCAGATCCTGTCATCCATGGCTCCCACGCAGACACTGTCAGGAGAGCCACCACTCCCCCCGGGGGGGGGGGGGGGGGACACACACCAGGTGACTAGTCATGAACAGCCTTGGTAAGAAAGATAGGTTATAAAAATGACAGAGACAGGTGTGAGGGAGAGAAAGAGAAGAAAGAACTCCGTGTCTGTACTTCCCCCAGCATTCTAGCTCCTAGGGCAGCCTAGACCAGGGATGGGCAAACCATTCCTAAAGGGCCGGTGTGGCTGCAGGTTTTTGTTCCAACCAAGCAGCAGCACACCAGACTTGATTGAATTAATCAACTTGATCTGGATTTTCAGAGAGTTGATTGGTCAAACTGTGAACTCTTGGTTGGTTGGAACAAAAAGCTGCAGCCACACCGGCCCTTTGTGGAATAGTTTGCCCATGCCTGGCCTAGACTGAACTGTGACTCATACATCATGTATCCATGATATATGAGTCACATAATTTTTAACTAACCTGACCATAGGCTTTCTCAAACCGGAATGTTTTCAGCCTAATTTTAAATGTAGAGACTGTTTCAGCGTCTTTAATATTAAAGGGAAGCTGATTCCATAAGACAGTAACCATGGTAACTAAAGGCTCTAGCTCCTACTGTACTTTTAGAAACCCTAGGAACTTTCAATAAACCTGCATTCTGAGAATGAAGGGTTCTATTGGGCTGGTACGGAACCAGATCATCTTTAAGATAAGAGGGGCCCATACCATTAATGGTTTTATATGTAAGGAGGAGGATTTCAAATTTAATTCTAAACTCAACTGGTAGCCAATGAAGGGTTTGGAGCACAGGGGTGATGTGTTCTCTTCTATTTGATCCTGTTAATAATCTTGCTGCTGTATTTTGAACCAGTTGAAGCTTTTTAGGGAATATTTAGGACACGCTACAAGTAAGGAGTTACAATAATCTAATCGTGATGTAACAAATGCATGAATTAATTTTTCTGCAGTCGTTTTAGACAGAATATTCCTAATTTTGGCTAATGTTGCGCAGGTGAAAGAAGGCTGTTCTGCATGTTTGGTTAATGTGCATTTTGAATGAAAGATCTTGATCAAATATAACTCCTAAATTTTTAACTGTGGCACTGGGTGTTATACTTAAGTTGTCCAGAGTAACTATCTGGTCAGTTAGGGAGTCTCTCGCATTTTTAGGACCAATTATAACGACTTCAGTTTTTTCAGGGTTCAATAAAAGATAATTGACACTCATCCAGATTTTTATGTCTTTGACACAAGTACTTAGTTTATCTATTTGCCTGGTCTGATCAGGTTTAATCGATAAATATAGCTGTGTGTCATCTGCATAACAATGAAAATTAATGCCATGATTTCTAATGATGTTACCTAAAGGGAGCATATATAGTGTAAACAAAATAGGCCCAAGGACTGACCCTTGGGGCACGCCATAATTAACTCTGGAGGACTGCGATGATTGTTGGTTGACGTGAACGTAACGTAAGTTTTTCACTCCCTTAGTTAATTACGTTTTATAGCCCTTTGTTTTCTGCTTCTTTGTGAGTGGGTTTGTGTTTGATTTGCTATTTACTCCAATGTGAGTGTTTTTTTTTTTATTCTTTAGGACATTTTCATAGCATATAGTGATTTTCTCAAATGTCCTCCCTTTGGAGTGATTTTCTGTTATAACATGTCATAGTTCAGATGTATTGTTTTCCTCCTTTTCTGGAGTGATTTTGTGTTGCTCCGTTT